>CM057143.1:21083821-21108821 GCA_029964075.1 Patiria pectinifera | reverse complement strand
CAAAATGCTCTCCAAATCGAAGACGAAACGCAGGCGGCTTAAAACTAATGCGCTATCCAAACACATTTATATAACACTTTACTGACATTCATCGAAATAAAACCTCAAAAATTACATCATTATATTGACTACGAACACGGCAAAATAAGTTCTCCGACTCATAACCTTCACGACGTTAACAAGGAGGCCTTTTCTTCAATAAAGAACACTAGGGTGTTGCAAAAAGTCTTCCAAGAAGACACATTTGGAATGGAAGACCGAAACCATGACACCGTCAACTAAACTTCGTTAAGCGAAACCTACAAAGCATGACCGTCTCTGAAAATGACGTCAATATTTTTGTCCTCGCATTTGTCTCTTCGGACCAATAACTGAACAAAGTACGACAAGTACGAGACGACTGCAATTAGTTGAAATTGTCACCGTAGTTGCCAAACACGAATCGAAATGAAATTTCATCCACGCTTGTTTTCGTCTCTTCGGAGAGTCAACCCGATACAGATCGTCTCGCCCCGTTAATACAGACTATAATTTGACCAATTAAGTGTATCGGTAATGGCGCCGGCGGCACGGGCCCCGTAAAGGCAAGGAAACACGCCGTTGACCAAGAGCATTTCCCCGGGGACGCAAGTCGCCCTTGCACGGTCTGCCTGCCGTTGTTAATGAACGACATAACAACATATGGCGGGGGCCTCGTGTCCCAAACGGCCGTGCGCGATCGGTTATGTCAGCGTTTAGCTAGCTGGCTTGCAGAGCGAACTTTTTGAGCCCAAGTCTTGTGCCTGGGCGTCTTGCATGACGAATGACACACTGAGGAGTGGTGGGCGCCAGCGGGCATGGATATGCCGTGAGTCACCAGATCCACAGATTACACCAGCACCATCTTAAGACAGAATTCTCCAAAGGATAACAACACTTGCATCCTTGCCATATTATATACCATGAACTTGACATTATGGAAGCCACGTGCACCCGGACTGATATAACCAACATTGTTAGACAGAAACGAAAAGCTGGGTCGCATTAGACACAGTGAAATGCCGGAACAGTTGCCTAATCGTCCAAGAGTGAAACGCCGCCGACATTATTGCAACTTTCATACATCACTGCTTGTTTTAGCAATGACAAAAAGGTCCAAGAATGTCTGGCTCAAAAAGCTGCATTTTTCTTCCAAAAAAGAAATTGGTCGGTCATAAGTTTGGGAATGTTTATGCAAGTAACAAGTCCTGTCGTATTTCGACTGCGTCTTGCATGCTCGAGACAAACGTTGAGGCTTTTTTTTTTACTCTTTTGGAATAAAAACAACAACAACAAGAACACATACAGCAATGTTTACTTAAAAGTGATAAAACTCGTAATTTTACCCGTGATACGTTAAACAGATAACCCCTTCATTTTCAACGGCAAAGATGGAACATAGCCTAATCACAAAGTTTTCGTGTTAAACTCAAGAATTTGGGTGTTGCATTTCATTTGCATTGTTCAACAGCTCTATAGTCTTCTGTAACATCTCATTCTTTGGCAATCAGATTGGTATGTGATGCAAAAGCCACAGGGAAGAAAGCAGAGAAATCAGATTATTTTTTTCAAGAGTGTCGGACAACTTCTCTTTCTGATCCATTGATTTTACCCCTGATATGATAACACGAATCACAATTAGGGCAAAAGTCGCACCGGGGCTCACTCATCCTCGCAATCTTGCAACGCCTTTGGCAAATTTGCGGCCAATCCCCCTTTCAAAATAAAAAACCATCTGATCCAATATCCTCATTTCGTCGGTGGAAAAAAGGGGTCAGAATATAGGAAGTTAAACAGGGCCAACGAGGGGCAGTTATTTACGGGTTCAGCTAAGCCAGCTTGATTCAATAATTCGACGTGATTAGACAAGTACCACTTGATGGCCGACGCAACAGTTTCTCAAATTGGAACCGCCGCGTGGAGGTCGCGGTGCGATGTTTTTCTCGTTGATCCCGACGACCCTAGAGCGGATGTGGTAGCCGGTGTTGAGCCCTGCTTCTTGTTAGGGAGACAACCGAAGGGGGGGGGGGGATTGGGAGACATGGACTGACTACGCCAGGTGTCTTCACCATTCAAAGTCATGCACCCTCTGATGTCGTTCCAATAGGGGACTGCATGTCACCGATAGGCTACGAGCGGCCACGCCACATTATTGTGGAAAAAAATCATTCCGGTTCTTTGACAATCGTGAATGTATGTAAACATGAAAATACACTGTTTAATAACTGCAGACTTTTACAAACTAGTAAAAATAGTGAGAGACCCAGCGGAAAACGAAACACGAATCAAAGTTGTCGCTGAACGGCGAAATCACCTCGTTCCTAGATTAGGCCTGATTGGTATACGAACGGACCTTGCGGCATTTAAATCACTGAAGATATTTCAGTAAACGATAATTTTTGCGCTCATTTTTAGGCGTTAATGATTACAAATGCTTCATAGTGCAAGGAATGCAATAATACCAATGCACAGTTTGTATCATCATGGAGCTAGCGTATCATTCTCAAGTGTATAGTGCGTCTTAACAGCACTTCAAAAAGTAATTTGTTTAAAACGCAGTCATGAGAACCGGGCAACATCAGGCAAAGTTCACACGGTAAAGCTCTTAAACTTTGCCATGGCCAGAGCCGGTCGGCCTATCCCCCTCCCGATCCCCCTTCACCCCTCCACCGGAATTGCACTTTTTGCTAATCAACGACGCTCGAGTAATAAAAAAAAAACCTCAGCAGACGGTTGGCCGAGCTATATTATCGCGTCACAGCCGAAAAGGGATTATGAATGAGCTGGTGAAAGGCGGGAAAAACCCGGGGAAATTTGCCGCGAATGTTCTCACTGACTGACGGGGATCGAGCATGTAACTGAGCCAGAGCGTTAGGTGAAGTGTGGCCATTCCTTCTTTTGGCTATCCATGTTCATTTTTTCCTCTCTTTTTTTTTCCTGCTGATTGGATCTGTAAAAGTGGGATCCCGATGATCTGGGGATCATGACTTGAGACAAATGGCAATAACATTAAGTGGGGTCCGGCGATATTACAGAGACGACTGGGCACCTCTGGTTATCAACGGCATGGATTAATTAAAAAAGTCAAGCGATCTCCAACATAGGGCACCGGCCGGGAATCGAACCGGGGTCCATCGGAGGTGAAGGGCTATGGGAAGTACCACGACGCTAACCTGACCACGCATCAGTAATTACTTAGGTATTAGAGTTCGCAAACAAATTGAATTCAAATTGAAATTAATTCGTCAAGTTCAATTTAGACCTACTAGTAAAATGAATGACGAGCAGTCGAAGGGTAAGTTCAGGGGGAGGTTTAAGCAGTGTAAAAATTAAGAGATTCTTTTCTTCTATAATGTTCACCAATAAGCCAAAACTTTTAACACCTTCAATTCAATCCAGACTGCCCGACTATTGCTCTAATATGCAAACTTAGTCAGTATTTTGACTGTGATCGTAAAAAAATACCAGTTGTTAATCGTATTTTCGTTTCAACAAAATAAATTATTTTAGTTGGTACCTTATAGTTACATTGTAGTTGATACAATATTGGTATCAAAAAGCAGTGAGCAAAATCCAAAGGGAACTTCATGAAAGATGACGATAAAAATTACCACCAAACTTTGAACAAACTTTTTGATGTGTAATCTTGCAATTTACAAAGGGTATTTACCTGTCGTTCTGTTAAGTTGAGCGTGACCGCTATCTCGTATCTGCGCAAGCGCGTCAGGTAGTTGTGGTGGTTGAACTCGTTCTCAAGCTCCCGTATTTGGTCTTTGGTGAACGCCGTTCGTTCCTTGCGCGGCTTGGAGTTGAGGTCGAGTTTGTAGCACTGGTCGCCATTATTGCCTGGAGCAAACAAACAACAAACAAACGAATAAAATAAATTTCATTGGTTTGGAGATAATCTTACACCTGTAGAAAAGGTCGTTCGACCAATTAATGTCAATGATGTTCAAACTGCAAAACCAAAAATCTTCGCTTTTATAAAGCAGATCTCTGTATTTTTCGTGATTTTGAAACATTTGCGTGTGCATTTCTTTAACTTAATTCAAGAGCTGTCGTTCCCTTTATATAAATTGCAATAGTTTTGCAAAAGAGGATTTGGCTACACAAACATGACAACTGGAAAACCCAATTTCCCCAGAAAAATACATATCATCATGATTATTTTGACATTAAGTTTCACATTTTCTGTTTGCATTTAACGCTCTTCCATGGGATCTGCTCAATGTACTTTAAAAATGTTACAGCTATTTGAAGCGCTCGTAAATTTTTAGAGAACGTTCAGGCAACATTTAAAACCCTTGTGGGATTTTCCCAGTTCCATGTTAAAAAGTAGTTACCACATTTTTAACAAGCCTTTGACAAGTAGAACAAAATTACTCCGGTGAAAGTGTTCGTCCCTCATGCGGCTTGCGGCGCGGCGGCTCGACAACTCGCAACACGCATCCCAAGAATGTTCAACTTGTGAAATATAATTTTAGTCCCATTCCCCAAAGAATTATTCCGGGGACAAAATGGGAGAAACCGGCAGGACGCCGTGAAACTCTGAAGGGAGCAGTAACCCGCCGTCAGTCAGGCAACACGGCACAGGTGCATGGGCCGACTACGGGGCCCGACACGGCCGTGCCCCGTCACTACCTAACAGCTGATACAACATGCCTAATGCTGTTACATCTGTGTGTGTTTCAACTCAGCCCAGGCCACTTTCTGACTATTAATCGGCTAAATACCTTTTATTGTTTTCACAGCGTCATAAACGGCGGTGTAAAAATTTAAGGGCACTGAGTAGCGAGTTGTGGGAGTAAAAAAAAAAACCGAACGAGGACAGAGAAAATGGGAAGGTGAAAAATATGTACCAGGGTGTTGGCAGTGGGCCGGTCGTGCGGTCTCGTGACGCGTGCCACACTGAAATTACTCAGTGTCGGCCGCGGCGTGTTTTGCCGAGTGTTTGTTTGGGTTATAATTTGTCCCAATTATTTTGGATAATGAGAAGCCAAATGATATGACATTACCTCATTACATCATTAACTTGTTAGTGCGACAAGTTTCGGTTGTGTTAAATGTGCCGATTAGGTTTCTGAGGGTATAGCTTTCGCAAGTCGCTCGCGGGCACACACTCTTATGTCTTTCCCCCAAGATCGTGTCACCTACACGGCCGGACGTTTTTGGCACTGGTTCTGTGAGAAATTTTCTGCTGAGGGAGATCCGGTTGTAGGTCCATACCTCCCCCAAAATCCTTTTACGGTGTTTGAAATCAAATTCGCAAAGAACTCTATTTTACTCCACGCATTTGGGTCTTTTCACATTATCGTCGGTTTTTAATTTCATTATTTCATGCAGTAGATGGAATGTTTTGGCGTACGGTCCTGTGAAAAGTGGCTTTATTACGCGTCGATTTGGGTTTGTATTTAAAAAAAAAAAATTGACGGTTAATAAAATTAAAAATTAAAAATTGATGGAAAAAATCAACTTGGAAAAAAATAAGGGGAGCAATCAGATTCTCACTTTCGTGTTGCGGGAGCCGAGACAAATTCAGGGCAGCTCTGGGGGAGGGGCCCAACGGGGAAACGCCCCCTATTCAAATTAGATAAGTAGAAGGGGTAAGGCCGGTTGGCACCGAAAAGTTGGCTCTGAAATCGCCCTTGGATAAATAGCAGCTCTTTAATGCACTGACAAATTCTCAGTTGAGTATTTTGCTGCCTATTTTTACAAGCGTTAGAAATTCGACCCGAGATTCTACTTTTCTGTTCGCTCAAAATCTGAGGTAAACAATGGAACGGGTGAACAGTTAGTTTAAATAAATTTAAGAATTCGTTGCGGCAGAGAGATCGGCAGCGGCCCTACAGCCATCCACGCGTGGGCGACCTCGACCCAGGGCCCCCATGATAATTACCAAACACGGCGCGCTGGCAAAACGCTCGTCCGCCATGTGTGTGTGCACTATTTACAGATATGATCCAGTGGAGAAACGCGGTACAAAACACACACACACATGGCCTGCCTCGACGTTTATTGCGGGGTGCTGAAACGCCGCCACTCACCCATGACCATTTCTGTGACTCTTACCAGCTAGATTTGATACAGAAAGCCTCTGACATATTATAAAACGATTGAGGTACATGTTGCAGTGAGTTTTGAGGCATTTCAGTACAATGCGAGGGGCTGCATTGAGACCTGACGGGTAGGCGACATTTTTGCTTCTTTTTTAAGGACAATCCAAAACGTATTCTTGTGTCTTTCCTCTTGATTTAGAATAAACATTATAGAAAAGATATTAACAGTCAAAACGCTTGCATTTTCGTTTAGAATAGAAATAAAAAATATATATCTACCTCAAAAAAATTGATAAAAACTGTATAAATTTAAACAAAGTGGGGTAGTGCAAAGCAGCAATACGGTTCGATTTTTTGTGTTTAAAACTCGCTTCAATAGCTTAAAATTTACCACACACAGAATATTTCGTAAACACGAACCAGTATTTATTGGCTTTTCAAATCAACGACTCAACCATGTACATGAATATATGTATCAACTACACGTCTTCAGTTCACGGGAAATATAATGAACAATAGCCCTACTTAAAAAATCAATACCTTCGAATAATTGTAGTTAAAACAAATTCTTATTTCAAAAGATAATTATTCGGGCGTTCTTCGTTTTTCACGGAAAAGGAACACTGGCTTGCTACGTACCAAGGCTATAATTATAATGGTCGGATGTACTTTGCGAGATAAATCCCCCATACACTGTGGGGTGGTACATGATACGCGCATACTACCAGAGCTAACGAGAGGTCATGATACGAAATATCGTGAAACAATAAATTCACTTTCTGGGTATTATGATTTATCTGCAGGTCCAGCGTGGGGCTGCGAGCCCATACGGCTCTCTGTCTCCCAGACTCGGGAGATTTGGGCGGATGTTATTAATATTATCAATTTCCTATGAAAGATATCGAAGGGGACGCACACACCTGGTGGCGATGAAATAGGGGGAGGGACTCTCTGACCCTGAAAGATATAATTTTGTTCTGACCAATTCAGCTGATTTCTTTGTTTTGGGGAAACCTCTGTCGATAAGAGATCAAAATAGCACAATCAGGGCACAAACAAAGCACCGTCGGAAAAGTGATGGCCTTTCAATAGATGGAAAAAAATACTTCTAGTTCCTTTCCATTGCACAAAAAATACCATCATTCAGTACTGTTATTGGATACAGCTTACAGAGAACACGACTCAAACGGTGGCAGCATGATATTGTCAGCATGATATTGTCAGCAAATCACACTTTTCATTTGTTTTCCTATAACATTAGCAAAACGTGTACTATTTCCTAAGCTAGAGAAATTTTGGAGATTTACCGGACTAGTCTCTGGCTCCAGTCGCCTTTCTATTGCAAAGAACCTCGTCCCCTTTTTTACGGTAAAGCTTTTCCCCCCAACATCTGACGGTGTTGACAACAACTTGCTCTCCGCGCAATTTCATTACGATTTGACAGAAGGTCAGCGAGGTTATCTCCAAAACCGAGGAACTCTCAAATTGGCAGAGACACAACGTCGACATTTTCGGTGAAGCGAACATCTGTGGGTTTAGATGGTGGCAGTAAATGCCCAGATTTCCCCGTATACGTGGTTTTTGTGCTGCTTTTTTATACCACTGGGAATACTACAACCACCCGACGATTGTTGCATGTATTAACATTTTCTCAAAACCCGTTAATCACATACGTTTAGCGTAGAGTGTCAATACCATACTTTATCGTGCAATGCACAGAGTTATAAGAACTGTTGTATCATTGACTCTGAATTGGAGTCAAGCGATTTCGCTGCTCCTTGTAATTTGCGTATGATTGCTGGTTTCACGGCAATTTTCGCGAGATTTTGAATGGTAAACAACAGAGGGCGGAACTAGTGCATGTCTTGTGCTTTCTGGGATGTCAAGACACTGTAAACATTTCTCTATAATTAAACTCTAAATACCTTCTTATGCGGATTCAAAATGTGTAATATACCAATGCAATAATGTACATTGTATGTCAGAAAAATTTCAGCGTTTATATGTGTACTTCTTACCCGCGTAGGAAATAGTGATCCTAGCCTAAACACATGCGGATATAAAACTAGCGGTGTCACTTTTCGGCGCACCCCGGCTAATTTCGCCCCAGGCACGACTCTGACCGATTTCATTTTTCACCCCCTCAAAAATTCACTTTCGTTTCCAACCATATTTTCCTCCTTGCCATGAGATTAACCACAAGACAGATGCCTGGTAGGATTTGTTCCCAATCGTCTGTCATCGAGGATTAACCCACAGGTTTATTTGGCAGTGTACATAGCAACTCGAGCTCCCCAAAAGGTTCAGTTCGACGGAGTCTTCCAAGTTTTTGTTAGGGCCTGCATCGGAGTGCGATTTGACGCGGGCCCCATGAGTGGGCCGTCCGTCTGACACACACTCGCCCGAGAATCGGCCGTACACCACGGCCCATGTGTTGGTGGGATTACGCTGGCTTCGTCTCGTCTCGGTCTGTAAGTCCGTAATAGGGGTATCCCTTGTGTACAGAAGCCGTGTGGTGTCACTGATGCTATTGCTCAAAATAAAACCCATGTTTACCATTTTTACACTCCTGCCAATGATAACATACAATGTGAAAACAATCTGGTATATAGGGCCCATACATATATCGATATAACGTTTTCTTCAATACTCAAAATTAAATATTTTTTTTTAATACCAAGGCAACATTGTTACATTAATTTTGAGTTTTATATCAAAGCTCCACCAGTTATATCAATCACAATCCTCACTTTAAATATGAACGATGATGCGGTATGCTTCTTCTGAGTTGAAACTACTGGGAAAATGGTTGGAAGGCCAAAAGATCAGGTTTTGTAAGATTCATATTACGAATATCGTCACTCTAAAATGTCCCGGGTCAGATTTGACCTGAATTTCAGGTCATATTTTGACATGGCACATTTCCAGGTCAAAATGACTGTTTTCCAAGTCAAAATGACACGATTCTGGGTCATTTTTGACCTGACACATTTCCAGGTCAAAATGACTGTTTTCCAAGTCAAAATGACACTATTCTGGGTCATTTTTGACCTGACACATTTCCAGGTCAAAATAACTGTTTGCCAAGTCAAAATGATACTATTCTGTGTCATTTTTTACCTGACACATTCCCAGGTCAAAATGACTGTTTTTCATGTCAAAATGATACTATTCTGGGTTATTTTTGATCCGACACATTTCCAGGTCAAAACGACTGTTTTCCATGTCAAAATGAAACCAATGACCAGTCTTGGTCATTTTGGATACCAATATGTCATTTTGACACGGAAACGTGTCATTTTGACCCGGTAAGACGTCAGGTCATATGACCTAAAATTCAGGTCAAATCTAACCAGGGATTTTTTAGAGTGTACATGTACGTCTCGCATGAAGACATGCAGCCAACTGCATAAAGTGGGTTGTTTTCTGGTCTAATTTCGCATTTTGTGACTTTTAGTCTCAATTGGGTAACTCTTATAACTGTTAACAATTGATTACAAATTACAGTGATCAATATTACGTCGACGTGAACATATCAGAAGAATGGACCTTTTTACACATTCTGGTATTTGATTCTAACCACTGCATCAGCACGTTCCCAGTGCAGCGACATCAGTGTATGTCATCCGTGTGTCTGGTAGACATTATACCTGGGCTATCCATTACAACATTCTGAATGTGATAATTGACATGTGATCACCGTGACATTGTCCCTGCCTATTCAAGGGGAAGAGACATTGTTCACTCATGTATACAATCAACTGGCAACTTAAAAAACACACACCAGGAAACCAAACATGGGAAGCCTAATAAAGCTGGTCACAGAGTTCACAAAATCCGATTCAATGGACCTAAGACGTAATGACGTCACACTTTGTTTACATGTGCGCTTTCCTATGTAGTAGACGGACCCCACTTTATCTGGCGTCCCGACTTCGCTCCCATAAGAAAGCGCATATGTAAGCAAAGCCATTACGTCATTACGTCTCAGGTCTATTGATTCAAAATGGCTAAAACACACGTAGAACATACACATAATGCGTAGCAGCCATCTTGGAGGGCAATACCTTTGTTTTGCTGTGATATGCATGAGTGAAGCTTTTGTGTATTCGTATAATAATAATATTCTTATATAGCGCCAAATCCTTCAAAATGACGTTCATGGCGCTTTAGACACGAAGAACTTGAGACTTGACTTAATTTGTTATTGCCTACACGTGTGTCATGAACGTACAATGTACATGAAACAAGCGGCGCCAGACTAATGCACATGTGGTGTAGATGCTACGTGATGTAGGCCTTCATGAATACGCAAACTCCTGTGGCAATCAGTCAGTGATCTCACTGAATTAGGTAACCAGCCTAATTCACAAGTGACAGTCGTGTGCGTCAGTCAATTGGTGTGTTAGGTGCAAAGAGGGATGATATACACCTTATTCACGTGTCGGCCATATTAATTTGAAAGCGAGGTCAATTCGTCATTTTTGGAACTTGAGAAATAAAGGTTCATTGCAAGGAAATGAAATAAAGGTTCATTACAGATTAATACCAGTCCGCTCTGATGAATTTTTCCAATTTGTAAATCAACATACACTAATGTTTTAAGCCACATTAAAAAACAATGGTAAGTGAGGCTTGGAACGCAAAATAGTCTGGCACCATCCCATTCAACAGTTTACAAGTTATAAAATAGATTCAGGGAACACGATCAAACATGGTTTCTTTGTGCAGAAGGTCTTGGCCGTATGGGCGCAGCAAAACTCAGCCCGTTTGCGGCAAATTTTGTGTGCGTATGTCTTAGATGGGACGCTTCGTCTTCTTCGTTTTTTTCTCTTTACAACAACCGAATAGGATATGTGCTGTAGCCTACAGCATAAACCGTCAAGTGACATACGTGCATAGTTCTTTGCGCACCTTTAACTGAGAGATTGACGAGTGATGCGTAGCCCAGATTTTTTGTTCTTTTCTCCCACATTTTATGCTGTAATTGGAGTGTTGTTTGTTGAAACGAGGTCCTGTGTATTTGTTCTTTGGTGTGACTGAACTCACGAACTCTTTTTGGGGCTTCTTTCGGATTTCATGCAAAGCACTTGACTTGGCTGTGGACTGGACAAGTCTATTACTTAGCAGACATTAATGATCCTTTCTCTGTTAAATGCACTCTAGAACCTATGGGCCTTATTTGTGAGGAGGCCATTTTGTCGTGTTCCCTGAATGTATTTTGTAAATTGTGAACTGTTGAATGGGATGGCGCCAGACTATTTGTGTATTCTAGCCTCACTTTCATTTTTATATAAATGTGGCTTAAAACATTAGGGTATGTTTAATCACAAATTTTAAGAGAGCAGACTGGTATTTATTTGTAACGTACTTTCTGTCATTGCTTTTATTTCTCTTCGTAAGTTCGCAAAATGAAGATTTTACTTCGATTTTAATTTAATATGACCGACTCGTGCATAAAGCCCATAGACTAGCAGTTTCCAACATTAGGTACCTTGGTGTACGTTCAGCTCAGCCAACATTAATGTTAACGGTGTTGGACATGCATAACCGTTGGCCAAATTAAACCAGGTACAGCTTTGGTGTGTGTTCATGAGCATATGTCACTGTTGTTCCCATCTATGTAAAATAACCTATGTTATTTTCCTTCCCTAAAAAGAATCAACCTAACTTGAACACAAGAGCAAGCACTGACAAATATTAATTGACAAATAAATATCTATGCACGCAAACAAAAACACAAATTGGACCCGTACCATTTTTTGTTTTATATACAAAAGGTATACCTCAGTAGTAAACAAAAATTGAAAGAAATCCGCGGAAAACAGTGACAGATTTACGACCAGGGATGCGTGTTTTGGAATCAGTTCATTCGCAGAGAGTGTCGGGGAAAGGTCCGGAGTTGAAGACACAGCGCAGGGTTACGGAGATACCCAGGGAGCCATATATTACTCCGTGATTCACGGCGGTACGGCACGGGCGAGACTTCGACTCGCAGCCACGCTAACATTTCACTGCAGTCCGGAGAAGATTTAGGTTTCCCCGCTCGAGCGCGGCCTGCTTGGGTGCCTACTATGTGTCTCTCTAGCTCTGTTTGATATTCGCCACGGCTACTGCACTACTCGACGTTCTGTCCTTCGTCTTTGATTTGATTGCTGCTGAGGCAATAAAAACGCCAAGAAAAGACGCGGGATTCTGAAAAAGAACACTCTCCGGTGAACACCTTAGCTTCGCGCCAAGATGCAAGAAACGTAAAGCAAGTCATGAGGAATCCCCCACCCCACAAAAAAAAATCGTGCTGATTTCTTGGTCTGCATTTTATTGAGGCCGACCTGTCATAAATCATGAAGTAACACAAAGCAGGAATGAAAGTGAAACGAATGGAATTTCTTCAAGACAAGATTTAGATGCTGCATAATATCGCCATTCACAATGAACTTACATGTATATCACAACGAGGAGTGTTATGCGAACGACGACTTGGGAAAGACTAATTTTGATGTTGACCCGAATCACAAAACACACACGTTGTTACCCAAGATGGCGTCATGGAAAGCGAAATTGTCCAAGAATAAGCCGCAGAGTAGAGCACACCTTGGTACAGCTGATACCTACTGCACTCTACATTGCTTACAGCACTATGCTTGGACATTTAATTCACCCTGTTATCTGCAACACATTTTCCAATTATAATTTTTTTAAAGATAGTCCGATGTGACTGGGGAAAAAGGTCCACCTTGCAGTTGCACCCAGCTTACAGTCAGCTGGGTGCAAAATTGACTGTTTTCTCCTCAAACGTAATGGGTTTCTAAAGTGTACAATTTAAAAAACTCCTGGATCAGATTGACCCGGAATCGGAATCCAAATTTGCTCAGTCCTTTTCCAGGTAAAAAAATGACACTTTTGGGGGCCACAAGACCTAGAAAACGGTCCATTTTGACCTCAAGAGGGTTCATATTTGACCCAAAAAAGGATTGAGCAAATTTGGATTCAGATTCCGGGTCAATCTGAACCAGGAGTTTTAATTATGATTTATAATTATGTACTCATGTCCCCCTCCTTGACGAAAAAAACCCAATCAGATTTTCCACTACCCAAAAAGCAAATTGTCTGAGGAGCTGTTTTCCTCCCTGTATATTTGTCAGAGTGCCAACGTCAGAGGGCGCTTTAGTTATAAACAAACTGACATGGTTTGCAAAGCATGTGCACGAGTCGACTCTATAGCCACGGTGCACAGGGTCAGAGACCGATTCATGGATGTTCTCAGTCTACCTTTCCACATCACGAACCCCGTTAACAAGTCCGGATGTAAGGTAAATAAAATATGGATGCCACCATAGCCTGAGGTATCGACCTGGGCCTTTCTTTCGCCGACCCAGTTCCATCATAATATCTGACCAAAAAAAAAAAAAAATTGCCGTCAGAGGACACAGAAGAGGCATTTCAAGAGAGAAGCGCCCGGGGCGAGTCACGGCCAAGAACATCTGGTCCGTCTCTCCTTCTCATCGTCATCCACCATGAACGAGCGAAGGCGATGGAGGGGGGGGGGGGATCCGAGATGTGAAGTTCAGGGTCTCCACTGACCCTTGTACTTTTGCTCGCCAAAAAATTACCAGTGCCGATTTGCACAGATGAAATGTCTGTTCTACAGAGTGAGAAGGGGACTAGACATGGGAACGAAGTCAGAATTTGTGCCCTGCGTAGTTAAAGAGGTCCGTGGCTGATATGAGTAGACTGAGGAACCAAATAAAATATTGTTATAGTCTGTACGATTTCATCATTCCAAAGCTTTCATATAAATGTGGGCATACCGAAGGCATGGGAGGCAATCGGTATAACACAAGTCTCAACACGTCCGATAGTAGTTGGATTATACTTGGTTAAGACAAAATGTGAAAATTAATGTTATAGAAAAAATCATTCGTCAAAGTTTTGTTTTTGTTTTAAAATTAGGAACGTTCTTGTTTGGTTCGTAAGAATATTTTGTGTGCACAACTGTATTGATCGTGTCGGAACTGACAATTTGAGGACTAAGACGGGTTTAACCGTAGAAATGTCATGTAATGAGCTTTCGATACGGTGACACCCTTTTTGAATATTTTCGTTTGAGATGCCTGATGAAACACTGCGTAAGTAAACTGTTAAGTATAATTGCCCTATGACACAATTAGAACAAAATGTGGTGCAACCACCGCAACGATACACTTTAAAGTGGGATTGCAAAGTGCAGGTTAATTGTTTTCAGGTTTCTTATATTTACACGACAGTTAATGATATTTGGAGGTTATGATAATTTCAATTTCCGAACTGAAGGTCATGTCGTGTGCTTTTCTTCACCCTAAACAAACTGGAAGACACGAACATTTTAAGAATGCACTGCTGCTTAAGGTTAGTGCTATCTCAAAGATACACAAAAGGGATTATGTCGAATATTTTACTGAAACAATAAGTTTGAGAAAAGATCTCCGGAGCCTTTAAGTTTAGAATCCATTTTCGTATGGAGAGATTTGCATGTTTGTTTGGTATAGTGTAATGTTCTACGCCGTCCGTGATGGAGTTGTAACCGGTGGAGTCTCCAGAAGAGATCACCAGATGGTTTTGAACACGGTGAAACTATTCGCTGTAATCCCTTACACCAAACAGAAACAGTGGGAGGGATCGCTCCGTTTGACATGATATACCGTACCTTTGGTAATAACACAGTGCTTGTATAGTCTAGCTGTGGGTAGGGGCCGCCAGGGGTGGTGACTGTGCCCGGTACAGTGCCCCCACCCCTGGCTAAAATTGTCACCATGCCCCCTTGCCCCCTGAACATGCACGAGAGCTGGCGCTGACAGAATACACTCGTACCCCGAGCAGAATGCACGCACATACCCAGCAGCATACCACGATTAACCAGGCAAAAAAAATGAATAGATGCACATGTAGTGGATTGATGAGGAGTTTCCTGCCAGTACCATGTAGGCCTGTCTCTTCGGTGAATTGTGTGTGGTTCGGAGAAGGACTGATTAAATCGACGTTTTGAACACTCCGGTTTGATCAACTTAAAGGGCGCTGTGTCCTCTGCATTTCCGAAATGTTATACCACTCTTTCTTGCACGTGCAGTACTTCGATATCCGTTTAGGCTTCCCCGCAGTAATATTTAGCTTGATGAATGAAATGATGAATAGGAACACGATGAAGAACAAATTAGTAATACCAACATAGAAAATGTATATCAATCATCAAATGAGGTGACATGTTTACCTTTTTTGAGGTTTCCTTTTTCCATCGAGGCGTGGTCCTCACGACCGCCGTCCATCACCCCGTTATTCTGCCCCGTCGGGCTGGGTACCGATTCGGGTGACACGCTGCCTCCAACCTCGCCTCCTCCCGTCCCTCCTCCACGGACTTTACTCACATCAGCCAGCGCTGGTGAGGTAATAGTCAGATAGTCATTACGCGTGGTCGGGTGGCACATGGTCATGTTGCCTACCGTGTGCGAGGCGGAGATGCTCCCTGAGTGGTCGGCGGTGCTCGGTACGTGCACGCCGGGCCAGTCGTGTTGGAGTGAGTGGTACTGGCTGGTGGGCTGGTGGGACGGTTGGTAGGGCACACTGCCCAAGGGCAAGTAGGCACTCGTTAACCCTCGCTGTATGTCAAAAAGAGAGAAACTTGTTAATGTTTCCGAGCTACAAGTGACCTTATATTCACGCATGTTTGGTTTTGAACTTAATGCGATGATGCAAATAGATTATGCACTGGATTGTGCTCCATTGTGGATTGATGCCAATGTATTAAAAGACAATGATTTAGGCATACATTTTGAGAGAAATAGCTTTCCAGGTTTTGGTCCAAAGGTAAATTCATTTTGAAGTCGGGGCACGAAGACAAAGAAGACAAAGTAATGAAAATAATTAAATTAATGAGCATCACACTGAGTATTTAAGGGCAAATTTTATTAACGAGAACAGAAATGTCACTCCTCACATTGATTCGTAAACCTCACTAAAAAAATTTAAAAAAATTAAAAACATTCAAAGCAATAGCAAGACATAATATCAATACACATGACCATTTGCAAAACCTCTGTATGCAGTAAACGGGCGTACACAAAACAAAATGGTCATTTTGTAATTTTGTTACTTGATGATGAAAGCCACTAAGGTGTGCCTGAATATTTTGTCGTACAAGTATACATGTATATAAAATACATACATACCGCTTTAAATAGTACAATATATTCTTTAACGCGGATGTATGGGCCCTAATGTTTTTATTTCCCTCAAAACACCTAAAATATGCAGAAGAAAAGTCATAATTTTAATTTCCTTTTTCAGCGACAAGGTTCCGCATACGAACGTGGTCGTACATGACCTACACCCAACTCCCAAGGCACCGTTCAATTGACAAGTTCTATAATTAGTCCACTTTGTCAGTGTCGCCAAAATCATTCCATTAACGAGGCCTGAAAAAAAGGGAACTGTATAAGCCTAATTGCATTGAGCTGTTAATCAGAAAATGCCAATAAGAAAAGTGTAGTGAGACCTCTACAAAAAGCTGGGAGCTATAGACACAAGCAATATGCTTCCCATTATAAGGTCGCAGTGTTCTTAGTTTGTGAGAGTTCAGAGGACTTTAAAGGGCCCATGCAATGTAATTTTGTTGATGCAATCTTTGACAATACACCTTTGTGTCCCATTGATTTTAACCTCATTTTCAATTTGCGTTTTGTAATTTTCAAAGTTATTTTGGTGCCTTTTTGTTTTTTTTATGCTAATTAATGCGAATTTCCATATTCATGAGCAAACGTGTGATGCCATTTCAGGCAGAAACCTCAGTATTTACAGCTACTTCAGCACCAAAAAAAAGGCCAGAATTTTGGATATTTTGCTGTACAGTCGAACATGTCGTTTTCTTTCAAAGTGATTCGTTGTGTCAGTAGGCCTACATGGCTTGGCAGTAAGCCAAATAGCAAATTTTGTTTTCACAAATTTTTTTTTTCAATGAGCAAATTGTTGGGTTAACAATTTGAGCACCAAACCCCTAAACTTAACAGTGTCTTTCTAAAATGACATCACAGCAACAGCGCCATCGGTTGTCCGGAAAAGCATGGACAATTTTGAAAGGTTAAACAAGTGCACTTTTAATAAAATTAACCAAAAATGGATGTCAAGTAGTTTTCATACATTGAAGAGGAGGAGAAAGTCGCACAGAATATGTTCCCAAGAAAAATTCATTGCATGTACCCTTTAATTATTTTTCGTGCATAAAGGTGTATACAAATCAGTGATAAAGACCTAGCGACATCAATAATGGCATGTCATCAAAGTCGGTTATCATACAGGAAATATTCTGTAATGACAAGTAATCGGTGTCGATGAAATAACAACTTATGGTCACCTTAACTCATATCGCAGCTTTCAAGTTGATCTTACGGCAAAAAGCTGGGAATAAAGATAGATAATATCGAAGAACAACAACAGTGCGTGGGCTATTGTTCATTGATCTAGGTCGCCCCTTGTTATTTCGACCTTGGTCTGGTGCCGGTAATATGCTTGCATGTTGTAGAATACATCCGGGGTCGCGTTCCGCGGCTCGTACTTTTTTCCTACACAAAATAAGCCGACCTTCGCGGTTGAAAAACCAGACCCGATCTTCCTCCTACAAGCATTTAAAACCAAAAAAACCTAAAGCCAAGAATAACCGAATCGCCCACACTTGTACAGAGTAATGGTTTCCGGAGCGAGACTGGGAGATTTGTGAACGAACGTTGAGAGCTGTTGCGGAATGACAGAACGAAGAGAGGAAGACACCAGCGCCGGGAAGACTAGGAGATGGGACCGGGGAGGCCGCCGGACGCACGGGCTGCCGGTAGCCTGCACGCGAGATGAGCAAGAACTCACCCACACAAACTGACACGAGCTTTAAACCTGAAACCAAAGTGGCAGTGATTCTCTAAGCTGCTATTTTCTTGTGCTAAAAACAATGACAAGACACTGAACCCCTTCTCGGAACATTAATGAGTTCAGATTCATTAAGTGCCAGCTTGATGAGGGACATTTCGTTGTAACCATTTTGCGTTACCCTGTACATGCAGTAATCGCAGTTATGGAGAAAAAATATCAAACGAGAAAAGGCTTTGTCAGTGCTGACAAAGTTAAATGAATGAGCCAACATTGCTGAAAACCTGGTTCTTATTTTGATGAGAAATAATAGAAGAAAGTTGCATTGATAGAAATTGCGGTAAACTGATAAAACGATGAACATCAATTATAGCCATTTCTGAAATCCGGCTCCAGCATCAGCCCCGACACAGTAAGCTGCAGTATTGGATATTCATGACTGTACATTCAAGGCTCGAAACCACAGCCACAGTCTCCCAGTTCAATCAAAATGCTTGACCTGTGTTACCTTGCCCACCGTTTTCTAAAAATGAGGACAGGATTTGATATCGATGATGGCAGCTGGACAACTCGGGCAAGGGTCGCTTTCCCCTCATTTCAAACACCACAAAGAAAGACGCATCAGGTAACGATGCCATCTCCCTTTTGACAAGAAAATACCCCATTTCCCTAATGGGTGATGATAGAAAATCTTCAAGAGGCAAATCTTCCTCTCTTTTTTTTCTGGAAATTATCTTTGATTCAATACTCTATAGGACATCATTCCAATGCATGCTCGTTGCATAAAAGAAATTTCAGCACAGTCTGACATTTCGAGTTAATGTTAATTATTGACAACCTCTATACCAAAGCATGGATTTATGTTAAAAAGGGTTCTGAGATAAAATACGTTTATACTTGATTTTGCAATAAACATTTTGTGAATTTCAAATGATGCCCATACCCCTTTGAAGGTAATAGGTCTATAATACAACATTTGCTTTTGCAGCAATTTTCAGAAATGGATAGATTTGGGGTTAGTGTTTTATTGATGGCAAATATTGTTACACTGATCCTGTTTAAAGTGTTGTGTTCATAGATGCTGGAAAAACCAAGAACAGAATTGCTGTTTCTGTAGTCTGGTTCTCTTACCCTACTTCAGGCGAAACAGAGCAATTTATAGACGTCTGGGAATTCTCAGATCAGGGAACCAGACTAGCTGGCTTGCACCCATTCACAGATGTACGTGTAAACGATTGCAAACAAAATGTGGACTAACTAAATTTGGTAAATGGGGCAATATTTGAAGAAAAAAAAGCAGTTTTCTCCAACGATGATCAGCCGATCACTAGAAATTAATACAACAATTCCACTCATCTTGAAAATGACAGCCAAAACCATGATTTCAAAGATGCTTGAGACTGTTATTCACTTACAGTCAACTTGAATCAAGTAAGGTATTTTATAATATTTGGTAGTTTTGTTTTTGGATGCTTGCACATGTATATTACCTTGAATGGTATATCCGCCCATTTCATGATCTATGACAACACAAGGTCGAGGGCAACTAGCTTTTCCATTCATAATATGAAGAGATGCAATCACTCTTCCGGAGTTTCTCAAAATTGTTGTCAGTTATTATAAAGAGGAATTATAGTATGGATCATGCATAACGGTTACACAATATAATGGTTACACGGTTACTTAAAGGCATATGCATTGTAAGATCATTTTACATATAGCCCAAAAGTAAACTACCGAATTGTTATTAAAAAACCCTACTTGGATAAAAGATCGTACTGGTACTACTGACCACCCCGTGAAATCATTCCGTCTGGCTTGCTGTCATTTAGATGAAATCAAAAAATGTTATACCGTGTGTAGGTGATTTTCGTCGATCAGTTGGAAATAAAGAGTGCTGTGGACGAAATTGTGTTTCGTGGCCAATAGGTCGTGCATGTTCACTGTTTTCTCGAAAAGTGTAACATCCACAGAGCTGAAATGTGAACAGGTTTTTAACAATCGTCAACTCAGGATAGTTTCCAACACAGGTCGGGTGTTTTGTCATTTTGATAATTCATTATTTGTCACGTGTTGTATGTTGTAATTGGGCTTTATGGCAAAACACATGTGATATAATAGTTTCATGAAAACTTTTACATTATCATTGAAACTTCAGTGTGTAAACCGCAAGGTAAAAAAAGACAATGTTTAAGACCGCAAATCTAAGAACAATGTGTACAGTTACTAACTAGTACAGTACATAACAGCTTTAGACCTTGCCCAAAAAGTGCACCTTGAAGACAGTCCAATAAAACACTTCAAAAGGTACCGTTTCGCGGGAATAAATTAACGCGAGACAATAAATCTTTTAAATAATAAAAAATTCATTCCGTCCGAGGCGCGCAAATGTCAGCGTCGTTTAGCGGCGGTGGGCCCGTGACGGGGCGGGACAAATGCGGCGAATGGCGGCGTCGCGAACTCGGCCCGAGTTAGGGCTTGTGAGGCGGTGTGAACTGTCGGTTCACGGGCAGGGAAATAAGGTGGTTTGGTGGTTGGTAAAAACCATGGTAAAATTTGTCGTAAACTGTGGATGTTTGCCAAGGCTTTCACCCGAAACAGGACGTTTGTATTATTTTTTACCTGTATGTATCGGCTTGAACAGGGTCTAGTATAGTAATGTTTTTTACAGGTATATCGGCCAGAGTCGTTCTTTTTATCTAACTATTTTGCTGATTTGCGGAGTTCGATGTTTACTATCTCTGTGTTCACTTACAGTGCAAATTTGACTAAAACACAACAAATGTGATCCCATGCTCTCTCTATTGCTCTTAAACTTTGTTCTAGCAATGTTCACATGTTTTTCTCTCCAAAATACAGTTCGTTTTCAAGTTGCATCCACCACGACCAAATATAGCCACAGGGGTTTATGTTTCCAAAGAATGTTTCACAAAAGTGCATTGTTTTGCGACATCGCAGCAGTTTTTTTTTATAACATCAACATCTCACGATCTCGTGATTGCAATCGATGGCATTTTCTTCTTTGTGTTTAACTCCAAAGAGGAAATAATTCTGGTTTCCTGAGCTTTATTTTATTCCCAACGTGCCTGCCCAGTGCTTCAAAAAAAGGAAGCTACCCTCAATAGCTGAAAATTTGCCAACAAATGCGGTTATTTTGAGCAGGAATCGAGCGGATTATGACGCAAAATTCACGTGCAACTTTCGCAGGAAATCTGCTGGCTTAAACTTTCATCTATTTTACATACCTAACCCTACAGAAACTCATTGCGTAATAACGCCATTGAAACTGAAATTATTGATTAAAACTACAAGGAAACTCCACCAAATATTAAGCTCTACATTTAGTTTGTTTTCAAAACTAAATACCTAACAATGGGAAGTGGACATTTTAGTGCATTGCATAAATTTCTGGTATATTTTATCATAATCTACACCTTCAAAAATGTTAATTTTATTCTGTTACAGACAGAATGCCAACTAAGGTGTTGTAAGTGGAAGGACACAAGAAAACTTAGAAATCAAATGAAAGGGTAATGTCATCCTGCAACACATGATAGATACACAACTTGCTCAGGAACGTGTTTTCATTTTGATGCTCATTCGGAGGTTAAACGCTGCATACAGTGAATTCCTCCACCTATATTCATAACATTGACGCTGTATGTGAGATTGAAATACACTTTCATTCGGGTTCCCCGGACTGCAATATGTACTTGTCAGATTCATTCCTTCGACACGAAGCCCAAGGGTAAAGCCTTCAACTTTATCAAGAGCACTTTTCAAATGAATTAGTTCCTGCCTCTCCGGTATTTTGCTTCTTGGTTTTCGTTCCCGGAGCAGGCCGCCTGGGTTGATTCGTGGGTCAATGCGTAGCAAACCACGGCCGAGGAGTCTAACCAGATGCAGCCCCATCGTGACAAAAACCCGTGACCCTGGCCCTGGACTTGAAAGTCCGACCAGAATAGAAACAAAACCGGAAACAAGATTTCTGAATAGGCCCAGAACCCGGGCACAGGATCATTGTATTTCCTGCAACTTAAACTGACAAGGTACTGGGTAGTGTGTCTTGTGATTGAATGGTGGGGGAGAAAAAGCAAAATAAGCCCTTGCTTTATTCGTCTAAATCCTTTCAAGACAAATTGGTAGCGAGACGAGAGGCACGTAGACGCGGTGGAAACTAGCCAGTGAACCCCGCACCAACATGTATCATTCCCTCCCTTAAAAATAAAAACACACGCTGTGTGTAATATCTAAAGTCACCGGAAAGTCAGGAAAGCACAAGTTATTATTGCGATGATGGAGATGAAATCTTAAGCTCGCAAACATCTGGTTTTGTGGTGTGGACGACTCGCCAGCCATGTCATATCACACAAAGTGCAGTGGATGGGCGATACGCGATATCATCACTACTGTGTTTCAGACACGGATTAATGAGCAGGTAATAATATCCGACAAGAAGCCATGAACTACTACTACTACTGTTACTACTTCTACTACTACTTATAATATTAAGACATGCACTAATTATTTTGTACTCCTATATATATCCTTCATAATAGTACTCTGATACTTTTCACTAATAGTCTGAATACCGAGCTACGCCATAGCTTGCATTTTAGCCAAACTCCGCCTGATATCGTTACTTTTATTTACAATAACATCATGTCACTTTAAATATTTGGCCCACACATAACAATTTTTTCCTCCTCAAAGATCACTCACTCCCTTTATTTCCGATGAATACGCCGTTCTAAATTTAGCCTTTACATAACATCACTATTTGCAATGATTCATAATGAATACAGTATAGACATTTTCCTCTTGCAGTAACAATTCCTGAATTTGTTGGGTGCACATTCGGTTCTAGTGCATCCTTTTATGCCGTGGTATAGTATTACTATTACACAATGCTATTATAACACCTCAATGAAATGAAATGAAACTGTAGGTATATTTAGCATATCTTCCTGTGGCAGTAATCGCGGTTATGGCTTCGCAATGTGCATGGTGAAAAAACATCTTGTTGGTGAATTAAATATTTGAGTAAAGTGTGTTAAACTATATAAATATATGTATTAATTTAAGTTATACAGGAATATTATTTCTAACATGACTAATAATATTATTTGAGTGGGTGAGTACACCGAGTACGTACAATGATACTAGTTTGATACATTTATCAACAATTACTGCAAAACGCATTGTAATGTTACCCCCCCCCCCCCCAAAAAAAAAAATGGAATCGAAAATAATGTTGTTTTGGTTTCCAATTTAGATAGATAGAGATAATCACCTGGTAAGATGCATGCTGGAGTTGCGAGCTGGTGGACAAACCACCAGGGTAGTGGTGCAGGACTGGCGCCGTGCCGCCCCCGTACAGTGAGTGCTCCATCACGCTGCTCCACTAATTCATCCACGGAGTCCGCGGCCTCGCGATGGCAAAACCGATCGACCAACGGTTGTCCAGAAAAAGTCCGGAGAAATTGCTTCGTCTGTCTCGCGGGGTCTTCACCGGTAAGGCGAGCCTCGGTTGGGAAAGATTTCTGCTGTCCAGTGCTAGGGCTGGCCTAAAATTGCTGGTAACAATGCAACCGTAAAATATGTCAACACAAGGATGTCAAAATGCAAGCACCCTTTGTGCGACTTAAAAAATATTGTTAATACAGTAACGCAAAGGGTTGTGCAAGTACTTGAAATTAAGCGACGGTTCCTTTAGGAAAAACGAGAGAAACTTAACGCGTTTTCAACTATCGAACCGGACATTTTGGACCATCATCATCATCATCATTAACGGTGGTAAAAAAGTGTGTCGCGGTATGGAGCTGTCCGTTTTACAACGATCCCTCTGTCTGTCGTGTTTACAGAAATATGCCTTCCATTCATGCAGTACTGGCTGCTTTACCATAGCACCAGTTATAGTAAGGATATTGTAAGCCATGATCATATCATGACATGTGCGGCTACTTGATGGGTTCAGGTCACCGCTTTGCCGTGTCATTGCGCCTGCGCGTCGAGACACCTCAGGGACCGCTGGCGGCAGTCTAGTAAAGCCAGCAACAAATCCCATGGGCTCTTAGCGCAGATCGGATGTGGTATAGTATGTTACATGCAGCACCAAATAACTTCTATTCCCAAACACGTGTGGGTGTCTCCTAAAAGTGCCCAAATAAGAGGACAAAGTTGTTTTGGAAATATTAAAAGTGAGTCACTCAGATCATGTTAAACACATTCAATTTTTGATAACCATTGTGCTTCCTGTTCCGTATGTAAACAAGAAATTTCAGTTTGATACTGACTTTTATGGCGGCTGATTTTTTTTGAACTTCATATGGTCATTGTTTCAGGAAGTTAAAAACATGAATTCCCTGGTATACAGGAAAACCAATGACTTCTCGACACAGGGGATAAATTAAGCCACTCTTTTTCCAGGTAAAGTTTGACCACAAAGCAATCATTGGAAATCCCCTCTTCTCCAGAGTGTAATTACCAAATCTGGATTCTAGACTGCATCCGTACATTATTGAACGTTGAGTCAGGCGACCGACCAGGCCTTACTACCATTTTTTGTAGTCGCCCGAAAAGATTTCGGCTACGTGAAAAGGTCTTTTACTAAGATTTTCTCACTTGTCTCACCCCGGCCCTTCCATTGAAGAGAGGATATAACATTAGGGCACGGCACGGAGTAAAGCCTTGCTATACAACAAATTTACAGTACTGGTATTGTGACCGGACTGTGCAGTTTCTAGAAATGTCGACTGCGTGAGGAGTTCATTCATACATCATGTGACCGTCTCCGTGCGTTGCAATATACAGATGGCGAGGTCGACACTGAATCGAAAGTTTGACGAATTTCCCCAGCTAAAACTGACGCCAAAAGAGCCTTAATGAGTTAGGCCTATACCGATCGAATAATATAAGGCAGCATAAGCTTCTGATAATGCGTTTTGCGTGCGTTCTTGGTTCCGACGTAAGTTCCAGGAACGCTAATGAAGGCGGAGTCTGCTCCTGAGCCAGTGGAACCAGGCCTGTTGCAAAACCAG
>CM057143.1:21071321-21083321 GCA_029964075.1 Patiria pectinifera | reverse complement strand
TTGCCGCCCGATTCCAAAAAAAAAAAGAACACAAAACTATTTTCCAAATTTTACAGAGAAAATTCAAAGACTGTTCTGCGACCATTATTACACCGTACAAAAACTATCATGAAAGTTGCAACCGTCAAAGATATTTAAAATACCTAAAATGTTGCGCAACTACACCAAGTGTGTTTAAAATCAAATGTAAGAACATCACGCAGTTGTGCGACAAATTTGTTGGGTAAATTCCTCTGCATGGCATAAGTTACTGTTTTGTGAAATTGGCTGCAGACCCAGAAATGTTTATCACCACTGGAACTATCGGTTGAATAGTGAACCTTTTAAGCTTGATCAGACTGAGAAGGTCAAACTCAAGTCAGGCAGAAATTACATTACATTTGCTGAGAATCAAGTCTTAATAGTCACGTTATACTTGCGTCAAAGTTGGGGAATGATTTCAAAACCAACCTTCATGTTACATCACCGAGGTTATGCACTGAGGGGGTTGTGGGCCATTTGTCTGGGTTTTTTTATACTCTTTTATTCATTTTTCTATCCTGTTTATCCATTACAGTTGATTTGCATGGTTTTTAAAAATACTGCTTCTTTCATCTCATAATCGTCTTTTATACCTTGTTCCTGTCATTTTCCCACTGCATGGCAATCTTCATTCCAGCATATCACATTCATACATTCTGTATTCTGTAACTTGAATCATTTTTTAAGTCAAAGGATTATTTTATTTTATCCACTCTCAATGCCCATGCGCATCCTTTCTCAAATTTAAATCTCTATTGCACTTGTTACATAATTAACAAGCGAAACTTTTGGCCCAAGCATGACATCTGTTGTTTTTTTCCCATTTTTTATTGTCATTTCAAATTTCTGACACTGGTAGAAACTCAACTCAGACAAAAAGTCTTTCAAACGATTGAAATCTTTTAATCACGGCCCTTCTCCGCGTTCTTTTTTGTTTGTTGGCAAATGCAGAGTCCGCCCCTACGCAGTTTTCGGTCGAAGGCGTGTCCCTAACCGAGTCAGGGTTCAGACATTTTACTAGTCTCTCCTCCAAGAAGTCACGCGGCCGGCGCCCCTCGCTTAAAGCCGGTAGCCTGGCCATCCTGCAAAGCCTGGCCGATCCCAACTCTGAGATTTCAGTCATGGCCGAGGAGTACAGTGGCCGCAACATTCACAAAGGTATCCACAGGTAGCCAGGCTACCAACATCTGGACTAAGCACACCAAAAATTATAGATCATTATCCAAACTCAAATATTTTCCTGTCAACAAAAAAAGCTTCAAATTTTCAAAGAGTTTCCTGAATTGAGTTTTGAATAAAAACAACTTAAATAATCCATTTGTCAGCTTTCCATATTACCCATCTTGTTTCATTGAATCACACTTTTATTTCTTCGCTTGTGATTGTTTTTTTTCTCAGAATATCAGTGTGTGTTTTTGGTAATCTTGTTTTTTTTCTGGACACTGCTTGTATTCAAAATTCTGTGGTGTGGTACCGTGTGGGTGGTGTTTAAGAAAATCACGATCATTACATGCGCACCATTTTTACTGATTCATGATGTGTAATGTTCCAGGTCTTGTTTGATCCAAACCCAAATCTGATAAGATTTAACCAAGGTTTTTCATCATTATTTCAATGTACATTTATCTAACAAAAACAAGAACACTAAGTAAAATAACTGGTACCCGTTTCTTTCCTTGGTGTTACAGAGTTGAAAGACAAGTACAGGGACCGGGAGAGGTCAGAGGGCAAAGAGGGGAAGCATCACCATCATCATCACCACCATCACCACCACGACAAAGAGAAGAAGAAAAAGCACAGGGGAATCTACAAACTGGGTAGGTGGCCTCTCTCTTGACCAGAAGATTGTTTTGCCTTCCGTGGACATATTTAAAAACTATTGGTTTTATTCTTTCAAGGTTGTAAAAGTTCCTCATAATCTAAGCCGATTTCTGCAGGCTAACACGGGATGAAATTGACAACGAAAAGTCTTAGATGAACGATCGAAGACACAGTGAGCGGTTAAATCGCAGAGTATCAATTTTCTGCACTGACTGAGAATGTGTCAATTTTCTTTAAAACATATTTTTTTTTTTTTTTGTGATACCATTGACACTGTAAACTTTATGAAATAAGGATTGGGCTTCTTTGGTCAGATATTTCCCGATTTTTGAAGTAAAGTCCTTTAAAATAACTCAACTGCATCGGACGTTTTTCATGCTCCAACCAGCCATTTTTTTTACCATTGTTTTCCCTAAAACAGGGGTGGGCGGCTTCACCGTGCGACCGGTCAAGTTTGGGTACGGATCCTCGAGTCGCGGTGCTTACAGTCGCAGCCTGTCAGAGGGCGCTATTGACAAGCATCACCAACATGAAATCACCGAGCCGGGCACCGATGGTACTTTGTGCAGTTATCCTTTATTAACACATAATGCCGGTAACTTTATTCACTACTTCAATTTCCAGAAGAACTTTTATTTGCACATGCTGCACTCTCTTTAAGTTAACCTTGAAAAATTAACATCGTTTCATAACATTATACACAGCCAGAACGATGGATTTATGGCTTCTGACTAGCGTTCCTTGAACAAAGACATTGTCAAAATGGGGAAGCGATAACATAGGGCTGGATAGCCCAGTTGGTAGAGCACTGGAACGGCAATCCGAAGGTCGCAGGTTCAAACCCCGCTCCTGTCAGTTTCTTTGTTTAAAATTATTATAATGCACCTAGTCAGTTTCACTTTCTTGTTTAAATGCAAATTTCTTTCAGTTCGTTAACCCTAACTCCCTAGCATGATTTACTAGGAACCATACCCATCCTGGCAAATTCCAACACCATATGGGAACCTGCACACACATATTTCTGACTTTGATTCTGGAGGCGTGCCAATCCAATGTAAAAGACTGTCAGTTTAGGGGCACTGTACCCATCCTGACAGATTCCAACAAAACATGCCGTTGGGGTTTGATGGGTTGAGTTCTGTTAGGGTTAAGCCTTTAGAAAGTGTATTTTGTATGAAAATTTTAGAAAGTGGTTTTCATTCATAAGAAAAAAAAAATTATTTAAGAAACCATTTGAAAAGGCAATGTTGACGTCTTGAATCCCAATTTATTAATTTACAGGGGAGCGAACTGGTTTCACAAGCACCACAGACCTCTTTGGCGCTTCAGGAACCTTTGAAAAGAAGAAGAAACGAAGAAAGAAGAAAAGCAACCTACAGAATAGCTTCCCTTCTTATCTTCAGGTAAAGAGAAGTCTTTTTTTATGAGCATTGAGTTTCATTCTTTGAGTATGACTTGGGAGTATATATTCTTTTAAATTTATTTAAATTTATTGCATTGCTTTTGAAATTGTATATCTGCAATATGACGTGTTCAGAATTTAATATTTGGTATTGAGTTTTGATGATTGATCTTTTTCAATTTGGTTGAGTATCGAGTTCCGAGTGTTGAGAATCTTGAGTTGAGCATCTTGGATTGAGTATTGCCTATCTGATATTGACTTTAAGTATTTGGTATTGGTATCATGTATGGTATGGTTAGTGAATTTTTGGTATTGAGTATCATATTGAATTTGAGTATTGACTATCGCGTATTAAATATTTGAGTATTGGGTATCTCCATTTGAGTTTGGGACTCTTATATTGAGCGTCTTGTATTGTGGTTTTCAGCAACTGACTAAATTTCAAAACATGGGTCACTTCCTCTTTCTGTTGGAAAGAAAAAAAGAAAAACAGCATCTTACCCGACTCATTTTGTCATTTGAAAAACCAGGAGGCGTTTTTCGGCAAGAGCCTGCTGGACTCCAGCAAGAGCAAGGAAGGGCTTGAGATATCTGATGAGGAGAGCAGGCCGCCGGTCAGTAAAGGGCTGCAGAAGATTCACCCCAGCAAAGCCTCGCCGACCAAGGCTGCCCGTAGGGTCTCCGAAGGAACGCCACAGACCAGCCACCCAAGCCAACAGACTGGAAACTCAACCGCTGGCACAGTGGTCAGTCTAATAGCCTTTGCTTTCACTGACAGTTTTATCTAATATTTGGTGGTGGTCCGTGTCAGACTTGTGATGGACTTGTGAGGGACTTGTGATTGAATTTGTGATGGACTTGTGATGTACTTGGGACAGACTTGTGACAAACTTTGTGATGGACATGTGACAGACTTGTGACAGACTTGTGACAGACTTGTGACAGACTTGTGATGGACATGTGACAGACTTGTGGGGGACTTGTGACAGACTTGTGATGGACATGTGACAGACTTGTGGGGGACTTGTGACAGACTTGTGATGGACATGTGACAGACTGGTGGGGGACTTGTGACAGACTGGTGGGGGACTTGTGACAGACTTGTGATGGACATGTGACAGACTGGTGGGGGACTTGTGACAGACTTGTGATGGACATGTGACAGACTGGTGGGGGACTTGTGACAGACTTATGATGGACATGTGACAGACTTGTGGGGGACTTGTGACAGACTTGTGATGACTCAATCAAGCACATGTACAGTGCGTCGTTGGATTGATAATTAGCCTATACTGAACACCAGCTTAAACCTTGTCTTACTGTTGACCCTTTTCCTTCTCAGCAACACGTCGAGGGAGGGGACCTGGGCACAGGAGACGATCCGCTCAACTTCCTACCCCAGGAGGAACTACTAGGCATCATCCTAGGAGATGGACTCGGGAAGAATGGAGAAAGTGAGTCTCAGCCACATTATTAGACTCTAAATCAATTTTGCACTTTTTTAAAACCAATAAACTTCAAAACCTTCAAAGTTCAACGTGAGGTGTTGGAGGATTTTGCAGGATCGAGAAAGGTGGAGCCAATCCATTTTTCATCTGTTGGGGCTTGATTCCCCTTGGACATGCCATTAGTTTCCTACAACGGTGGAATTTAGGAGGATTCAGGAAGGCTTCTTTCAGAATTAACGTATCACTGTAGAATCGCGTCAACACAGCTTGTAAAATATTGTCCAATTACATGAAGTACAAATGGACGCGGAATGTGCAAAATCTGAGACAAACAAAACTTAAATGTACAAGATTCCATAGAGTTGTCTAAGGGGCATTGCTAACTCGCAAACGGCGATAAGTCAATTGCCTTGGGTTTTGTGTTTAAGCCAAATTCATTGTACTGACCCAAACCACTCTGCCTGTTACTCCCCATACCACCTGTAACTGCCCCAGGGTTGTATGGTTTGTGGATCCGTCAGGGAATATATACAATGTAACACATTGTCATACAGGTGCTAATGGGTTAATTGAATTATTACTGTGTATATTGGTATCTATAGACGTGGTGTTGGTTGTTAAATAGTATTACACAGTGTCTTGCTGTCTTTTTTGTCAGGCCTTGATATTGATTCTATCGGGGAGCCTGCCCAGCCGTCGGGAGACCACACAGAAGGAGCCCAACCCTCCAGCAGCAACGCTGAGCTGGACTCCATTCTCAGTTCCAACTTGGGCCACATGGTCCCCGATGGTAAGTGTATGAGGCTGAACGGTGGTCTTTGATTCCAACTTGGGCTACATGACTTCACATGATAACGTTTAGCGGGGATTCATTCTCAATTCCAAATTGCACAACATTGTCTCTTCAATAAGTACCTAGCTGGGCTCTTGTCAAAATTCCAATTTGGTCCAAAATTTCTTTTAAGAGGCCACTCAGCCAAAAAACATGTTTCATAGAAATATTCCTTAGGATATGCCACTGTTAAATATTAATTAGTGTATGAAAGCAACATTTCACATATAGTTAATCAAATTTCAGTATCTCTGAATTATGTGAATTAAAGCTTGGGCTTCTTACAGGCATTATGAGATGTTTGAGACTTTAGTCTGAAATCAGACTTTTTGAATCTGCATCTCTCAACTAGTCTTTTGCAATCCTCTTCGTACAACTCCTTTGCATCGGAGTAACATGCATGCCCCCGTCTTGACTTCATTTTTCAGATCTTGCCCACATCGATGGTAAGGAGGTGGAGGACTTATTCTCTGGCGTTCTGAGTCCGACGGAACACGGCACAACCATGTCCACCCAGTCGGCCATGACAGCATCTATGGCTGGTAAGTCCGGCCCACAATGTGTCTTGGATGAAGCTCACTTTTCAATGCTACTGTACTTGTTTGTATGTTACCTTTGTGACTTTTTTGTATTTGTTTGTTGTTCTGTCCTCCTGGCTCCCAGTTGAAGATCTTCATTTTTGTTTCTGGTAGCCAGCATTTCATTTGATTCTAATACTAAATTTCTACCTTACTTTTAAGCACAATATTCTGTATTTCAAGCTCGGTGTTCTTATGAGAAAAATAAACAAGCTTACCATGGGGAGTGGTTAGGGTTTGTTTGTTCATATAAGAGGGTCAGGGGTTCGAATCCAGCTGCTTGCCATAGTGTTGTGTCCTTGGGCAAGCCAATGTACCTCCGAGGTGTATAAATGTGTACTGGATTAGCTGGGGAGTAACCTGGGATGGACTGGCATGACATTCAGAGGGAATAGAAATATTCTCAGTTGTTTCATGCCACTGAAACCGGAGATAAATGCTGCCCAGATTGGTCACATATTGGCTTGTGACAGACTTTACTTACAAGGGTTAAGCCCGTGACCTCCTGATAATAATGATGTGATTGGGATTTTTCTGTGACATTATATCTGTCTGTTTTGGTCTATGTAAAAATAGGCATGGTACTAAATTTGTGGCAGGGCAACAGACTACGATGGGACATCATAAACGTTTTACCCTGCCCTCTCAAACCCCTTTGTGTGGGGTCTTGATATGGAGTGTGCATTGTTACATTTCAGGTTCGGACGGAGTGATGGGCCCTCCAGCTGGTCACATGATGCCCCATCAATCCAGGCGTGTACCCACCAGCTTACCCATGCCCCTGCTCCAGACGCACCTGGCACATAACACTACGCAGCCTGGGATTGCCAGGTAAAACAAGAACATTTTAGTGTTTCTGAAAGATAAAATGTACAGAATTGAAACAAACAGATGTGAAGGCCGGTTCATCCCTCTGGCGAAAGTGAAGGGGAAGGGATTTTGACATCACAAAACATTCGTTGCAAAATTTGCCAGAGTAAAAATGAGTTCCATTTTTTTGCAACATTTGTTTTTGCAAAACCTTTCTTTTTTCATTGTCTGAGAAGTTACTAAGTAATTTGTAAATTTGTTTATGTGTACTCGATCCCATAATCTGGAACCGGTTCCCGACATGAACAGTCGGGTACTCGGATCCCCAGTTCTGATACAAAGCCCTACGAGAGCAACACTGTGAAATTAAAATAGTAGATCAGTAATGGTAATGCTTTTTATAGTTGCCACTGGGTCGGAGATATGCGCAAGTAGAGTTTCAAATGAGGACAAGATATTCGGTTGTAAGACAAATGGTGCCATAGTGTTTGCAACTTACATCATGTTAAATTTGCCTGTTTTTCTATGATCCCAACAGCCCCCCGTTCAGTCCTGATTTTGCCGAGCCCCCAAGCCCCTGGCAGAGTGGTGCAGGAGGGGACGCGGAGGGGGAGACCCTCTCCTACAACCAGCGCAACATCAAGAAGTGGGAGAAGGACGAGCCCCTGGGACAGTTGGCCACCATCTCTCCGGTGCTGTATGCCAACCTCAACTTCCCAGATCTCAAGAAGGAATATCCAGGTAAGGTCTTTTGCTCAGCGGTCGTACCCATCACTTTCTCCGTTTTCTTGAAGCTCTCAAGAGATTTTATTTAACCGTTGAATTGGGGATCATTACCTTGTATGTACATGGGTCATTCTATCAAATTTGAGGTCCACTTTTTTTTCCAGTCCCTGTAACATCTGATTTCTTTGATTTTATGTAGAATGCTTGGTTACAGTGTTTGACTCATGTACGATGGAACGTGGGTTCGAACCCTACCAGCAACATGCTGTTTGTGCCCTTGGGCAAGACACTTAACTACAAGTTTTTTGTTTGCAATAAAACATACAAGTTGATTATTTTTTTTTTTAAAGTTGAAAATAGAGAACAAACTAATTTGCTGAAGAGCATCTTTAACAAACACTGTTGTCACACTTCCATATGAAGAAAAACTTATGAATTAGATTTTTCCCAAACACTATACATGTTGAATTATCCTCTTTTACAGACTGGCCTTCACGAGCCAAGCAGATTGCTAAACTCTGGAGGCGGGTATCGGCCACTGACCGTCAGCCATACTTGGTGAGTTTTCATCATTTATACACCTCTTGGATGATTTTTTTTCCCACCACAGTGGCCTCGATGCAAGCACGCCCTAACTAACTGCTCGAGTACACTATCTTGAGGTCAAACAAATTGACACAGCCATTGTATTCAAATGTTTCTGCTCCCCCATTGTTGTGATATAACAAGCCTAATCAGCATTCATGTTTGATAAAAAGTATGGTTTGCTCATTGTGCCGCAAAAGTGAAAAAAAATTATGTTGCATTGTTTTGCCGCACAATTGTACACTACAGTTTAACATGTCGCAACACGTTAAACATTTTGCACAAGTTGCTTTAAAACCACAAACCTGTTCGATTGTTTTCTTGTTTATTTATTTATTTTGTTTGATAGCACTGCATAAGTGATCTGACCCACAAAATTACTTCTTTTTTTAAAATTAGTATCACACCTGTAGTTGAATTGATAACTCATAGCTTGTTTGCAGTGAGTGTGTGCACTGTCATAGACCAACTTAGCATTGCAAGAAAGTGTCTGCTTGCGTAAATTGAAATTTTGGTCGAACAAAAGTGTGACTGTACAGATAAAACCAAAAAGTTGGCAAGTTGCCAAAGGTTCTAGACATAGCCGACCTCCAAATTTGTGCTTGATTTTGCAACAATAAAATGCAATCGCTTTTCCTCAAAAATAATGTCACCCCCCATTTTTGGTTTGTCCAATTAGACTTCAAAAACTACACAAAACTTTTCGTATATTTTTGTCCCTTATGATGAGCTAGCTCGAAGAAACAGCTCTATCAATTAAAAGGATATCAAAAGATGGTTCAGAAGAAATGACGCAACTCCTATGCTAGCGTGTATCTCTTGTATTTTTTTTGACGTTGCACTTTCTTGCGTGAGATTTGTGGACCGCACTGCATGTCCATCTTGACAACGCTTTGCATGTTGCCTGTCTTGTTTTGTTACAGCAAAGAGCCAGGGAGAACCGGGCCACTCAGAGACTCAAGGACGCACAGAAGGTAGGTCTGATCACCTGCCTCCCCCACCCCCAACCGCCCTCCCCCGCAAAAAAAAAAAAAATTAAAAATATTCAAAAGCTAGGAGTCTTATAATTCTGTAGAATCAAAGAACATTCATTTGAAATTACCCTTGAAATTTGAGACTTGATAGTACTTAATTAGTTACGAAAAATATAAAAACATTTATTTTGGGCGGGAAAAAAATCCAACTAAATTCATCCACAAAGACGAATCTTCATAATGATGAGGTGTTTTTTGTAAGCGGTCAACTTTCAGCTTGGGGCAAGTTCGATCAAGGACCACTGGTTAACCGGTGGTTTGGTTTGTGACGTACATGCGCACTGAATATGAAGTGCGAACGACTCGATGTCGATCATTGTCATGTCAAAGACTGTGAGAAAATGGCGGTCGCACAATTTTTCAACACTTGATGTTTCTGTTTATTTACACAATTAATAGGGATTGTGTGGTTTAGGACACCTTACATAATTGCCATTTATTATTGTACAGTGGTGACAAAAGTGACAGAATCGTAAACTAGCATGGAAAAACTATGCAATAAACATGAAATTTAGCATTCACAGTTTTCTTTTTTCCCGCCATTTTTGTTGATAGTTGTCCCCTCTACACTATGCTATGAAAATTTGCTATTGATAACCAGCTATAAAATCGTGGCGTGACCAGCTACGGTAGGCTGGTCCTGAATAGTCCACTAGACTAGTCCAACCAACGACTATCGTGCATTCAATCAGAGTTTGTCGTACTACAGTCAACTATGGTCCTTGATGGAACTTGCCCTCTGATGAAAGTTTGAATTGGGCTGGGGGGTTGGAAGGGTAAAACTCAAATAAATGATTGACCTTGAACACTTGTCATTGAATTATGTAGGCGTTTGACTTACCAGTTGCGCTGGTGGTTTTTCCATCTTTTGTTGTCGTGGTCATTGTTACGACGATTCGAGATCTTGAACCATCAACTCAACTGCTGTAGTTTATGTGGTATAATCACTCCGCCAACTGACTGAATGCATTGCTTGTTACGAAGCAGCTCAGTGCATGTTGCATGTTGCATGCTGTATTCATTGTGTGATGTGCTGTGGATGTGTTAAAATCAAAACAAAAAAGATACGGGAGTAATCAAGAAAATTCCTTTGTATATGCATGATGTTTTCTGCCTTGTGACTTCCAGAGTGTGAAATTTATCTTACGTACAGCTGCAAAGTGCTCTTATTCTGACGGCGGTTCAAACTAAAACATGTCCATTAAATTCCAGATTTTAAAGGGGACAAAGGAAGCATTTTATGTTGTCATTCTTGCTGGTTTTAAACTGATTTTTCAAGAATAGGTATGAAAGATACTAGAGAAATTTTAAATTAATATGTAAAAAAAAAAGAGTTGTTCAGAATGTGTATTGGTTTTTGTCATTGTTAATTTAGATACCGAATAGTAACAAGGGGTGTTATAAAATAGACCTTTTAATTTTTTGAATGAAAAAATTTAAAGATTACTCTAAAGAGTGATGTATTCTTGTGTATATTAGGCTAGAAAACAACAATCTTAAACTTTAAAAATTTAAACAACTAACTTTGAACAAAGGAACGGCAATCTGTCTGCATTTATTTCACAGCTGAGTGAAGGCATTCAGAGGAAGCGAGCAGAGGCCGCCCTACATGCAGGTCAAAGTTCAGACACTGGCACTATGGGCCCTCTAGAGGGCCGCAGTCCCCACCCCGGCAGCGCCAAGGAGACAATGGAGACCAACACGCAGGCAATGCCAATCAGCTCTCCCAAAGGTAAGAGTGAGAAACCTGAGAGCTTTTGTCCGTTCTTGAATCTTGAGGCATTATTTAAATTGTAGGGAAGAAAAGAGGCTAGTTTATACCCGTTTACTCTTATTTTTGCAAAATTTGCGAAACTAAGTTCCTTTCATACCTCCAAATGTTTTGCAACTATGACAAATCTTTTTGGAAGGTTTTCAACTAACCCGTTTTTATTGTACTGCATACCTGCCAACTATTCCGATTTAGTCAGAATGTCTTGATTTTTCAGTTTACAGACCGCAAAAAATTGGAACATTCTGATTTCTGACAAAATAAAACAAAAGAATTTTTTTTAAAGGTCCAGCAAAGAGGGTGCTTTTTGCCATGAAGATATCTGAACCTGATTAGGAAAAGAGAGGGCTTTTTGCTATGTTTTTCATTGGGGATGTCAAAGGCACTGAGGATCTTTCTGAAATTCGTGCGGTGTGCTTCACTGATTTTCTTGTGGAGCACAGTGATTTATGTTTAATAAGTTGTGAATCATATACTTTTAAAGCTCAGAATGGCAATTGTTGTTTCATGTACGTGTATATGAACATGTAATTAGTTTTCTCGTGCTACTGCTTGCTTCGCTATCTGCAGACTCGTAAAACAGGTGTTTCTTTTTCTGACTTTCCAATGTTGGCAGGTACGGTACTACCATGTGGTTAATATTTATTGTCTACCTCTCATTTGCTATAAAAGATAATTCAAGGGTCACTCAGCAACAGGTGTCTACCTGAAGTAGTGTGTTCCACATGGTAATGTTGGAAAAAAGTCATTGGTAAAGGGTGTACAAAGTTTTGAAGATTAGTACTTTTTTGAATGGTTTTAATTAAATTGTGTTTGTTTGTTGCTTGCAGGAATGGCTCAGCATAGCCCCATGGCCAGCATGGATGTAAGGGGGCCGCCTACCCCAAGCCAACAGCAACCAGCCCACAGCAATCTGCATCTCCAGATGCCTTCTCCGATGAGTGTAGCAACCTCCATGGGACCTACAACTCC
>CM057143.1:18224065-18335821 GCA_029964075.1 Patiria pectinifera | reverse complement strand
GCAGATGAACCCTGGGTAATCGTCCACGCAAGTGGCGTTGTTCAAACACGGATCATTATCACACAGATTCAACCTCTGACACCTGATATTAAGGGGAAAATAGTTACCTGTTATTTATGAGTAAAAACCACTGCTAGCCAGTCGGATAATAGACCAAGCGTAGAGCACTAACCAGATTCGTGACCCTCATAAATTTTGGTTTTAATCCACCGCTGTCATCGATGTTCTTCTTACTGGAGAATTATTGATCAACTTCCAATGGACAAACTGGTGAAATTGTTCACAAAAGTAATGTTTGCCCAATCATACACGGCGCCACACTTACCAGAAACCGTTGATCTCATCCACGCAGGTCTCATTGACATAGCATGGAAACGAGGCACATTCGTCTATGTCCATCTCGCACGTGTCACCCCCGTACCCGTTGACACAGTGACAGTGGTATCCAGCGAGCTCGTCCTCGCAAGTTGCGTTATTTCTACATGGGTAGCTCATGCACTCGTCCGTCTCCAGATCGCAGTGTGTTCCCTCATATCCTTCTTGACATGCACACCTTTAGGGAAAAACAATTCAGTACATGGATTAATCGGAGGCCGTGCACTGTTCAAAATGTTCAAAGTTGTATGGTGACTTAAGCGTGCATGGAACTTTTTTGATGTAGAAGTGACGACTTTTTAAAAGTAAAAGTTAATACAGCCGGTCCGAAAAGCAAACAAGTGAAGTGGGGGGAAATGTCCCCCTATATTGATTGATCCCCATGGCCACAGTCATTCCATAATGATATTGTTCTATTTATTGATTGAATTATTGAACGTAATCAATAATGGATTCATTACACTGCATAAAATAGGCTAATTCATGCGTGAATTTGATTGGGCCGATTCGATCGAACTTACTGATATTTCCCAATGAGATCATGACACGTTCCATTGTGAAGGCACGGATTGGAACTACATTCGTCTGTTTCCACGTCACACAAGGAGCCCTCGTAGCCCGTCTCACACAGACAGTGAAACCCGCCCACTCGGTCAACGCACGTGCCGTTATTGGCGCAGGTTTGGTTGATGCAGAAATCGGTATCGACCTGTTAACAAAAGAAACTGTTCATTAGCAAGAAATAGACATCATTATCAATAATAGTGTAGATGTAGATGTATAAATCCGGGGACTGACAGCTGTAGGCTTATGTCATGTTATGCACAGAACCTTTGATAATGCGACATTCACCAAAATGATTACACAAAATCAGTTGGGTGAATGCGACATTCACCCAACTGATTTTGTGTAATTATGCTCGAACATCTGATCTGATCCGATATCACCAAGAACAGCAAATTTGTTGTTGGCCTACCATTCAACAATAAGCACCAACATAAGATTTTCTGAATAGGCATACGAAATACGTGTGTATAACAAACAGAAATCCCACTTTCAATTAAAGTATACTTTCTAATGGCGTTTCTAATATATTTATTATCAAGGCTGGCAATTTATGGGCGAGAAATCCGCACTCTACACTCTAAAAAATGTGTTTAGCAATTAAACACAATCTTGCTATCACTTTGTAAACATGTTTAGAAGCTAAACATTACGTGTCCAATTCCTTAACATCAATGTTCAATAGCTAAACACAATCCATCCTTACGCTAAACATGTTTAGTATTTAAACATGTTTACAAACTGATAGCAAGAAAGTGTTTAGAAAAGTGTTTAATTGCTAAACACAGTTTTTGCAGTGTAAATGTGGGAAATGCACACGGTAACTGGTTGAAGTAAATGTGTTCATAAGATGGAATTTGCGTCGGGGTGATGTAAATCAAATTAGGGTTTTCCCTTCACCGACGTATAAAGACTGTATACTCAGTGTCCGTGAACTTCAGTTGACCTCCATTTATGCAGTACATTTATGTAAGCAGCGTATTACATAATTTATGCAGTGCATTTTTGCGGTGAGATCCAATCGTGCACTATTTTTTTCCAACTTTCACTCGGGAGGTAACACACTGAGTAAACAGTGTTTATAATTTGAAGTAAATGTGCCTGGCGTAAATGAACAAAAAAGACGACTTCCGCAATAACAGTGAATTTGATGACAAATCATTACAGATATACGTGATAGTCGTATTTTGTCCTTGAACTTCAGTCGACCTCCATCGGCGTGGCTGGTATAAGACTAGTACGTAATCGGCCGGGTTGCGACAAATCTAACGACTTGACGATTACGTTCTCGCACCGTTATTCATTCATGTAAGCAGCGTATTACATAATTTATGCAGTGCATTTTTGCAGTGAGATCCAATCGCGCACCTCTATGCAAATGAGGACTCATTCGTTCTGTTGCGTGGGGAGTTCTTCTCAATACGTTGGGGCATGTTTGCAGATCTGGCGACGTTTTAGTCGTTACGACTAATACACTCAGCTAGGTCAATTGTGCATAGAAATAAAATGTATCATTGTGATGTACTTCATTTATTTGAGTCGTGTATGCCCTATAACGAATTTTGTAATGTTGCACAGCACAAAGTACAAACCCTCGAAGTAAAGAGAATGATCTTCCGTGGTGGCCTAGAATACACTCTGGAATCTGAACCAATCAGATTGCTCGCATAGAATTCGCTAGCGATTCAAAATTCTCCCATATGTTGTGTATAAAATTAAAAACGTTTTCGCCAAGTCGGTAATTGATCATCAATAGTTAGCATCATTAGTTTTGAGAACTAGATTATGTGCATTGCAGCGATATTTTGCGTACGTGGAGCCAGTAACCGTACATTAAACAATTACCGACTTGGCACCAACAAAGGAACATGAATCCGTTACCTCGCAAAGAGCTCCAAAATAACCCAGTGGACACACACACTTGAATTGACCAATCAGATCATTACACGTGGCTCCGTTCTGACATGTATGATTTGCGCAGTCGTCGTACTCACAAAACTCGTCCGCGTACACGTAACCAGGGGGACATGCGCAGGTGAAACCTGCCACGTGATCGTGGCAAGTCCCGCCGTTTTTGCAAGGCGTGGATGCGCAGTCGTCCACGTTGATGTCGCATGTCGTTCCTGTGAAACACATTAACGATGTGGTTTATACAAATATGGTAAAGCTATATAACTCAAAAAGTCCTTGTAGTTTTTGAGTAGTTACAAGGGACACGATGAAAAGGAATCATTTGGTATTCCAAGTGGAAAAACATAATTAAAGGGCTCCTTGCAATGTAATTATTTTCATGCAGTCACTGCGAATACACATTTGTGTCCCATTCAACCTTATATTGAATTTTCGTTTTGAGAGTTTTCAAGGGTATTTTTAATTTGTGTCGTTTGGGTTTTTATGCTAATGTAAATTTACATATTGATGACCAAGAGTGTCATTTCAGGCAGACAACGTTACAGTTATTTCAGCACAAATAAAGTTACCAGTTTTGGATATTTTACCGTTGTTGATTTCCTTTTCTTTGGTGATTCGTTGTTGTGTCAGTACATATCAGTAAGCCAATGATAACACTTTTCTCAAAAATGTTTTCAATGAGCAGATTGTTGGATTCAATTTTGAACAGAAACCCCTAAACTGAACAGTTTCTTCCTGAAACTTCACATCAACAGCGCCCTTCAGTTGTCCGGAAAAGCATAGACAATTGTAAATGTTTGTGCAATTCCGAATAACATTTACCATTAAGGGGTGTTAATAGTTTTCATGCATTTAAGAGGAGCAGAAAGTTGCACAAAAAATGGTAAGGAGGGCAACTTTTGGTAAAACCGATCAGACAGGGATATGGTAACAATGGACACGTGGCATTTTTAACATTCTGCTCGTGGTAGCAGTATATATAGCAGATCTTTTACTGTACAAACGATACAAAACAGTTTTTCTTTTTTTGTCTTAACAGTTGTTTTGAGTTATCAGAGTTTGACTTATCAAGATTTCACTGTTTGAACGGTAAAAGAAACCCAGTCAACTCCACCCATCTAGCTAGTAATTCATACACAATACATGTGGTCACACGCTGCACTGAGCACATAATGAAAGGCCATTATGGGCCTTATTCACGAGTCGGCCATATTGAATTGAGAGTGAGGTAAAATCTTGTTTTTTTTTTAACTTGTGTAGAGAAATGACAGCAACTTAATCACTAATTAATTCCAGTCTGCTTCAATGAATAATTTCACATTTGTAATTAAACGTTCACTAAATGTTTAAAGCCAGATTAAAAAAAAATGACTGTAAAATAAGGCTGCATTATGCCTGCATAAATGTCTGGCGCCATCCCATTCAACAGTTAACAATTAATGAAATACAGTCAGGGATCTCGACAAAATGGTCAACTCGTGAATAAGGCCCATGGTTTAACAGTCTGATGTTGTCCCAACTCTCTCTTTATCAGCTCTGCGCCAGAAGGGTATGTAGCCAAGGGCGGATCCAGAACACAAATTTTTGGGGGACCAAAATAAATTTTGGTCCCCCCAAAAAAGTGGGTCAAAAAAATTACGGCGTTGGATTTCGGGGCTCGCTTAAGGGCCCCGAAAAATTTTTGGATTCTAGATGCTCTGTGGTGCGATCTGAGGCAATTTCTGACCACTTTAACCAATGTTTTTTTAGGAAAAGATGGTGGTGTACAATCCCGGGACATACCGTTATTTCGTTTCACCGTTTTGGATTTCTTCAAAACAAAAACAGTAAACGAACTCCATTGACCGTGTTGTCGTTTAACAGTTTTGTAAAACGGTTAAACGGTTTTAAGATAAAAACGGTTATTTCGTTTTATCAGTTTAGTAAAATTCATTACAGCATAACGATCAATGATTTTGTTTTTCAGTTTTACACAAATAACTTTGAAAAACAGCAAAACGGTCAGTATTGAATACAGACTGTTTTTATTTTTAATTCATTGTCATATAGTTAACAGTTTCATGGTGCATTTTTGTGGCGGTGGGTAAGGGGGAGGAGGGTGGAGGGGACCATGCCGTGCACGAAGAAGCATTACCTCGGCATAATTAATGCGTGGTGTGATTCCTGGCATAACGTACCCTGACCCCCATGTACTGAGTTTAATTGGTGGGGCTTAAAGAGTTGCAAGCAAAAATGGCGCCTCAACATTTCAAGGAGGAAATTTCAGAATGGATACAGGGTGGTAAGACGTATGAAGAAGTGGCAGGCGAGAAAACTATTGACCGTTTTGTCATTATATTTTTGTAAAACAACACTCTAAAAAGAGAGTAACTAGCCGTTTATCGCTTTTTACAATTTAAAAAATAACAAAAAGGTCATTGTTATTTATGACTTAATACCGTTTGACCGTTTAACAAAACTGTAAAACGACAAAACAGTCAATGGTTTGTTGATGAAATCGTTAAAATGTTTTCACTTACCAGTCCAGCCAATTGTGCAGGAGCAGCTGAATCGATCGACCCCGTTAACGCATACGCCATTAACACAAGGATTAGACTGGCATTCATTGTAATCGAGCTCGCAATTGGATCCTGCAAAGCAAGAGGACCGAGACAAAATGCTGATGAGAGTTTACAATTAAAGGCCGTGCTCTAACTCCTACGACTTAGAGTCATTGGTGCACAGTGGTATGACAATTTACATATTCATCTTAAAGAACAAAAATATCATCGACTGTTGTCCCTATTCCCGTTATGATAAATTATCAACATGCTATCCTTTCAACGTCTTCCCAAGCCGAGCCGAAAGGGTCCATAATTAGTCTGAAGGTTTAAAAAAAAAAGTTGTGTGTATTTCGCCACACATTAAGCTGTGAAACAAAAAGACTACAAAAACACTGGATGTACCTTCCCAGCCACTGTAGCAAATTTTGGCTCCCGTAATGGTGTCGCATCGGTAATGTCCATACTGGTCATCCCTGGGAATACAGTGCACGCTGCAGTCGGAGCCATAGTAATAACTGTCGCAATACACCCTCACTTGAAAACTGAAGTCGATCCTAGTAAAAAAAAAATTAAGTTGAAGAGAGAGAGAAAAGCAGACAGATGAAGAGTGGGCAACACAAATGACAATCTCCAAATTCTACAAAGGCTTGCCTTAAGTAGTTATGTCTGCGAGAGAAGAACTGTCAAACTTTTACTTTTTCAAGCCATGCATTCGGAGAAAATTTTAGAGTGCACACACCCACGAAATACATATTTTGCAATTATTTTGGGGGCAGGTATAGTTGTTGAAGACCAAATGTCTGACCTTGATTCTTCTTTGACATTTCAAATTGGTCTTGTGAGTGATGATAATTCACGTGCAACCTGGAGCTGTTTTTTGCGTGTTTTGATTTTTTGGCTTAGCGACCAGGTTATAATGCAAAATGCCATGTGATTCATGTTGTATTTTCTGATAAAAACCATTAAATGGGAGACGCTAGGTGGCAGCAAACACACCGGTCCCTTTTAATAAACCATTGCGAGTGACCTAAATTTGAAAATTACCTAACACTGACTTACTCAGAATGCTTGGCACATTTTAACTTTGAATTCTGCAGACCAAGGACACTGTTGCTATATCACATGATTCGGGGCAAGCTCTTGCATAGTTACGTAAGAGACGCTCAGCATCAATACACTGTTCACAATGGGTGAGAATGGCACAAAGACACCAGACCGTGCCGGAGCTGGGGGTTGCCAGTATAAAGCTTGCCCCAAATCATGTGACATAGTAAGAGTCTCTTTGGCTGGGAGAATGCAAAGTTAAAACGTGCAAAGCATTGGATTAAGTCAGCGTATCAGATACAAATTCAACTCGCAACTGGCTTATGGTGCTAATGTGTGCATGTTAATTGTTTAACTATAATAATTAAAAAACTAGGACCGGTTGGTTGCTGCATATGCAACCAAGCGTTTCAAAAGTTGTTAAAGATTTTACTGTCCGTGCTCTTCATTTTATTTCTATTTTTACCTCTGAATCACTGTTGATCCGCAAACATTTACAAATTGAGAATTATTAAGCTAAAGAATTATCAAGCTCTGGCAGGAACTTCTACATGTCACTTGGTGGTAGGTCGGTCGGTCGATCGGTCGGTCCCCGGCAAATTGACCAAAATAAGCCCCCTAAGTTTCCAATGAAAATAAACACCAAATTTTACTTTTGAAAAAAAAAACCAACAACAAAAAAGTAAAACCTTTCGGAAAGATGTTCTTAAAAAGTTTGTAAATGGAAGCAAAGTATGTGTAGTAATGTTATGGTCACGTGGTATTCAACACAAATTGCTACAAATCTAAGTATAAATCTAAAGTATTGTGTTTCATATGTGCCATCGGCGTCATATTTCTGGACGTCGCATTTTAAAGCTCTGGCAAGGATCATTTGATGGATTTCGTGCAAGACTTTCATGCAAGGCGGCCAGAGCTCATTGTGCACTAGTATTTGTTATTCTAAACTATACATAAACGTGGATAGTTATTTTTTCAGTTAAAAAGCGAATTTTTTTTTTATTGGTAGATAAATCTTTCCTTTTTTGTCATTCATGTCTTAGTGACGTACTGTGTCCGTGAGCCCAGGCTATACTGCTGCCACGTCGCGCTTGATAGACTCCGTGCAGCCGCTTTATAAATGGTCATTCTATCACGATCAATCTCGTCATCATTATTCTGGGTGTCCAGATCCCAGACTCGAACGAAGACTTGCATGCTACCCTGTCAAACAATCGAAAATACGAACACTTTAAGTCGGATTGCAAATATACATGCACTCATGGGAGCAGCTAAAGCCACTTCATATAGACTGATGTACAGTGGCGTAGCCACGGGGGCGTGGGGGGCGACAGCCCCCATGAAACCTTGTCGCCCCCGTCCCCCACTGAGATTTTGAGTTTCTAAAAAATTATCATTGATCTACATGACGCCCCCTAAAATGTTCCAGCCCCCCAGCGCCCCCCACTGAAAAAATCCTGGCTACGCCACTGCTGATGTATGTTACTGCATGCCAGCCGCATTTTCGATCACACACACCAAGCAATCACGCTTTTTGATGTAAAAGAAGTGAACAAAACTGTTACACAAAGGCCAGCGGCAGCTAATGAGAGTGTAAAGGGAGATCGGCGCTTCCGAAGCCAGCCTCTTTATTAGACTAATAGGCAAAATAGGCCCGCTCGAGAAAAAAATGCATATATATTTCTTTTCATAAAGAATAAGGCAAATAAGGACTAATTGTTTAAGGCCCTTCGGTTTCTGTACAAGTGTGACTGTAACTACTTGGACAGCCCCACCCATTCTGGTAAGATATCGGTCATTTAATACAGTGAGTGCAACAGCTCCGGCATCGACAGTTCCAGATCACTTGATTAAATAGAAATTAATTCAAGTATTTCGAGACTTTCTTTTTACCAATTTGAAGGTCTATTATTTTGAAATTGTCGGGAGAAAAATAATTTTGGGAAATCACTTAAAAATTACCCACGCTCCAGTTCGGTGAAATATCGGCGTGTTTGGTAACAGACCCGTTAAAGGAAGCGCGTAAAGGCAAAAATCTGGTTTCCGGTGTATGGGAAGGTAGTGTACATTATCATTTTCTTTTCTTCATTATCGGTTTTGTTATAAGGACATAATCTCAAGTACCACTGAGTAATAATAATTTTGGTATTTGAATTAACTGAATTGCCGTATTTGCCGAAAAATTGTTATCTCGCGTGAGACAGTTGCGGATCACCCATGCACACGATGCAGTTTTGTGTGCAGTTTTACGAAAGGCCGTTAGTGCCATCGAATGTATAAATTGCTCTTTTGCGAGTATATGTTTGGTGAATCTTGTTTTTTTTGGATGTATATGTTTGGTGAATCTAGTTTTTTAGATGTATATGTTGAGCAAGTCTTGTTTTTTGGATGCATATATTTGGCGAGTCTATTTTTTATGTATTATGTTTAGCAAGTCTTATTTTTTTGATGTATATTTCCTTGTAGCTTTGATGCTTTACTCTTTCACTTTAAAGAGGATAACAATGTCAAACAGTATTCGCCAAACATATACTAAGGCTTGCACAAAAAAAGACTTGCCAAATTTATACTTGCAAAAAACAAGATTCGCCAAACATATACATCCAAAAAACAAGACTTAACATATACATAAAAAAACAAGACTCGCCAAATATATACACAAAAAATAAGACTTGCTAAACATATACATAAAAAAAACAAGATTCACCAAACATATACATAAAAAAACAAGACTTGCTAAACATATACATCCAAAAAAAAGCAAGACTCGCCAAATATAACTTGTATACATCCCAAAAACGGCGAAAGCAGTTGCTTTGTATAATAGCGCGCACAGTGGTTTCTCCAATGAAGGGGGCCCAGCGTGTGTACATTGATCCGGGCCCAGTTTCGCCATCTATAAAACGCTAAATATAGTGTCTATAGTGCCACTGTTGAACAGCTTACCGACCAGGAGGTGACACGCATGGTGTACGGGTTCGCTATCAGGTTGGGTATGGTGGAGGGGAAGTTGAAGTTGTCGTTATCCTCATGAAGTTTCGCTGTTGTGATAGCTGCCATGTCGCAGGATGTACCCAAGGGACTTGAAAGTGTTCAAAGAGAATGATTAAACACAATTAGATATTTGAAAAGGTCTCCAAAACTGAACGTGAAATCAATAGGCATAAAGAAACAATTCAGAAAAGGCCTAATAAGAGGTTTCACAACAGTGTCCTCAAAAGGGCGACAAACACATGACGAGCTATTGTTCATTTGTTTGTAACAAAACCGACACTTAGTTTGGCCCTCTTCAAACCTTCTCAGAAAGCAAATTGAATTTGCTTTCTGCAGGCTGCACTAATTACATATTCATTTCCATATATCCTTACCTTTGCCTTAACATTGTTAATAGCATATGATTATATATAATAGCCTTGATTCAAGACGTCACTGTTTTTCTTAAGGATGGGGTCAATTTTCAAGGTACGGCGTCGCACTCGAAACACTAGTTTTAATTATTCTGTCTGTAGGCCCCTATCTCCAAGCCATTTTCTGACAAATGAGGGCATCGCTGTGGTGTCACTCTGGGTACACACTCTGCATACACTTAAGATATTTTCACAATATGAACACCAACATGTGTCTGTCACTAAAACTTTTGAACATACAATTTGCTCACTTTAAAGGGCTCATGCGATTGATTTTTCTTAAAAACACATTTTGTAAACTTTCTACTCCTTTTAAACGTATGAAAACTATTTCACCTCCCTGTTTACTTAATTTTATTGGAAAAATGCACTTTATTCAACATTTAAAATTGTCCATGTTTTTCCGGACAACTGAGGACGCTGTTGCCGTGATGTCATTTCAAGAACACACTGTTCAGTTTTCTGTTTAAATTGTGAACCCAAAATTTGTTCATTGGAAACATTTTGTGAGAAAGGTTTGTTCATAGGTTAACTGCGATGTACTGACACAACTAAGGAAATCACCAAAGAAATGTAAATTGACGACAGAAAATATCCAAAATTCTAGCAACTGTTTGTGCTGAAATAGCTGTAATATTGGGGTTTCTGCCCGAAGGACATCACAGTTTTGCTCACGAAAATGAAAATTCACATAAGCATAAAAAACGAAAGGCACCAAAATACCCTTGAAAATGCCAAAAAAACAAAATATTGAAAATAAGTTTCGCGATTCTGATATCTGCCATGTCGCAGGCCGGACCAGGGGCTTGAAAGTGTTCAAAGAACACAGTTCGATTGTCTCCAAAGCTGAACATGAACTATTGAATGGGACACAAAGGTGCATTACTAAGTTAACAAACTAAGTCATGTACTAAGTCAACAAACAGAGAATCGACCGCGATCCCGGCCCCCAACACACACACGAACCACTGATCTCTTTTATACTGACTGGATAGCGCTTCGGGCCTTGGGGGTGAAGTCACTCGACGCCATTTTGACACTCCCTTTAGCCAGTAAAATTATATTCAAAGTCACGAAATATTATTATATACTTGAACAAATATTAACATGATCAAAATAACACTGTGGGCAAAATGAATAAATACAATCGTGTTTGATAATCCAAAATCGCTTCCTAAACTGTTATAATTCTGTTTTTATATGCTGATTCGTGCGTTGTGGGCTTTTGAGGGAGTTTCAATATGGCCGCCGCGTGCGTGCAAGGGCGTTACGGTCTTGTGCACACGCATAAAAGGTGAAGCGCTATCCAGTCAGTAGAGATCAGTGACACGATACATACTTATATTTTGGAACACAGACACTGAAGCTGCTGTAAAACTGATGATTCTATATGACGTCACTGTCTTGCTTATTAATATGGAAATTCGCATCAGCATAAAACCAAAAGACTAAAAAAAAAAAATCATAGAAATGGTTGTATTAAGTCAGAAAATCGTCACAGACACCACGAACTGACACTCACGTGTAACCGCGTAATCCACAATTTCGGTTTCACGAACTTGGGTGCGTTTTGGCGATCATAACCAAGAATTGGTTCGGTGGTTTCTCTTTGGTTAATTGTTTTGGGGATTTGAGTACTACATGATCATGCGTAATTCTAACCCAATTAAAATTGCTGAAGAAATTCACCGACAAGAAACTACCGAACCAATTCTTGGTTATGACCGCCAAAACGCACCCCTGACACGCGGTGCACTGACGCGAAATAGAATGATTTTCGTTTTCACGAACTGACACTCAAGCATATGTTGCGGCAATACAGTACGGAGAAAAACGGTAATCCATCCGCATACTTGTGGGGCTTACACAAAAATGTCATTAACAACCGTTTTAACTGGTGAAATAAATAATATCAGTGTCAGTTCGTGAAAACTGTTGTATGGAGTGAGCGCTGAAGTGCCGCACTGTGGCCGGGTGTCAGTCACTCAGGCACGGTTCGGGGGTGGGGGGGGGGGGGGGCTGGGGGGGGTTAGCCCCCAAAAATTTTGTTTAGCCCCCCCCCCCCCAAAAAAAAAACCCAATAAATTGCCAATCAACTTTTAAAAAAAAATCTAATAGTTAGAATCTAATGTTAGAAGCTGACGTAACATGCAAACGGTATACCCCCAAACTGTCCGGACATTAAGGATTTTTTAGATTAAATAAAAATTTTATCACCTATAATTATATTAATACTTGAATGATGCCGACTATCTAACGTACCCTGTATCGTCGCCGTCGATACACACAAAGAAGTAGTTATCACAGAAGTCATCGCAGCCACCAAAGAAGTCATCACAACAACCACCGTCATAATCATTATGGTCGGAATTGTAGAAAGATACAAACTTGAACTGGACTGTAGCAGTCGCCCATACTAAAAGGAAAACCTGCCCAAACAAGAGCAAAAGGGAATAATGACCATTATAATGAACATGACTTGATTAAAGATTTAGACCAACAGCCTACAAATAATTATGATGCTGGATTCTAGATGCTCTGTGGTGCGATCTGAGGCAATTTCTGGCCACTTTAACCAATGTTTTTTTGAGAAAAGATGGTGGTGTACTCATTGCCTACCTTTATTGCGATGTGACATAAAAAAAAAATTGGTTTCGTTTTGGGGGGCATGGCCCCCTTTGGCCCCCCCCCCCCCCTGGATCCGCCCTTGGAACCAAGATAGTTCATGTAATACCAGTTCCTTTGTTTATAGTTTTCTTTCTCAGACTATTGATAACCGTTTAAGTTCAACGTAGACCAAAACAAATGAACAGTCAGTGGGCCTTGCCTGTATACATTAGCACAAGGCTAATTGGAGCGGAGTCAATTACAAATGTATACAAAACAAAACAAGGGTACCGTAGTTTTTGCATTTGAACTTGGTGATATAGGTGATATGCATGGTCTTCGCAATATTCACAGTGTTCACTAAAAAGTCAAAATTGAATCATAGAAAGTTAGCCTACGAAACAACTATAAGGGGGTATTGCAAACTTTTCTGAAAGGAAATATCTTACATAAGCATGATGCCAAATAGGGACCTGTATGGGAGCGATAGCCCTATTGATTTCTGTCTGCCCTTCCCCTTCGACCATCACTACAATCTCTAATTCTTCGACCATAATTTTCAACCGTTACATTCCAGATTAATTAAGTTGAAGGATCAGTATTGACGCATAGTCTATAGGCCAGGTCAATCAATGATAAGTCTCTTCTGGTACAGGGCGTATTGTATCAGAGTCCGCCAACAGTAGGCCGAGTCGCTTTGGTTTAGAGTCTCAATAACACTTGTAACCATTATGACCAAATAAAAAAGATCTCAAAATTCTTACATGTGATAAAGTCGTCAAAAGAAGAACAAACTTCATGTTTGACACAGGTCGCTCGCAAAGTAAACTCGTTGATATCCGTGTATAAATTTCTCGTAAACTAAAAATGTGTTGTGCTTTTATGATGCGCAATAAAAATGGACTTTGGTTCCGTGTACGACTACCTTTATATTCGCAACCTGGTGAGAATGAGCAAATAAAATAGACCCTAAAGAATAACGGACCACGGAGTTTCGACTCTAATCAGTGCAAATGTTTTTGCAAATGAGGGTCATGGCCATAAACTTATGATAAAGAAACCAAAGTCACAGGTTTTTTTCGGAATACAAAAGACGGTGTGGCGCTAATCAGCAGTTGCGAAATTGTTTGTTTGCAATCTTTATCTCACAACACTGCAGCACCAAGGATCAGGAATGTCAACATAACACTATAAATATTTCTGCCCTCCCTGTTGCTGTATATATTTTGAGTCAGGTTTCTGTTGTCTATTTTTTAAAGCATTTGGTTCATTGCTTCATTTTCATATTAAAGTCATCTTATCCTAATATAAGTGTTGTAATTTAGGCCACGAAAAATGTGACTTGGAAACTGCTTCTAGGTTTAAACTTATTTAGGCTAAACTGGAGAAGAGTAGAACATAGTGAGTACAATCATCTTCATCCAAGAATAGAATGATTAGGCAAAAAAAAAAATATTCGGTCTCTGGTCAGACCAAAGTTCCAGAATTGACGCGGCCAGGCGGCTTTTTTTTTTTTTTTTTTTTTTTCAAGCCAAGCTTGAAGACACACATACAGTACTATTTTTTTTTTTGTTTCTTTGGTACATTAATGTGTCATGTCCTTGCCTTTTGCCTTGGTGCTTCATTTGCCTTGGTGCAATTTCCCATTCCTTGGTGCTCTTGGTGCTCTGTGGTAAAAATTGAGGAGGAGGTGTAGAGGGCGAGGTTGCTGTTGGAGCTACCGCGGAACATTTTGGAAAAAAAAAAGATCGACGCGCATGGTTAAAATCGACGCGCGCGCTGACCAGAGACCGACTTAATTTTTTTTTTGGCCTTAAGTTAATTACTGTACTAATTCTAAACACAAATACTACAATTAAATAAAGAAACAGGTAACCAGTCATTATTTACACGCTTTGTTCAAGTCTAAATCATATCAGCGTAACTATGGAGCTATAAAAAGGATAGCTCCATGGCGTTTCATCGTCCAGAAAATGTAACTTCAAACTACAGAAATATAGAATACTGGAAGGAAAATGTAGCTAAACTTATAGTATATATTGTCAAATAGGATACAAGTAAACATTGAAAGGAGAAAACAAAATAAATTGGTCATCCCTCTAAATTGTAGAAGAGTCGAAAATGTATACAGTCATCTTCATCCAACAACCGAATGACGCTCAAAGCGCAAAATTCAAAATGAAAATCTAGAGGGCACTTTGTCAAATTAAAATAACAAAAGAAGTAGATACAGTTGAGCGATCTACATAAATGCAATGAATATGTAAACATGGGACAAACCAAAAATCAAGGGGGTGGCCAAATATCGCTTTAGTTTTAAAACAACAGTGACATAAGTAAGAAAGAAAAGTTGAGACTAAGAAAGTCCAATTACAGTACAGTGTAACTACCCTCACATCAGAAGACAATTTCAAGTCGGGCTCGATTCAGTAGCCAAAGTCCACCCTTCGATTAAGAATTGAATTTCAAAGGTGCATCATGACAGGGGGATGAGGGGGATAGTCCCATATAGTGGGAGAATAGTGAATTATTTCACCAATGTTGCCATTTGTATAATTGTCTTTATCAACCGTTTAAAAACTGGCCACGTGACGGGCTCTCGACCAACAGGAATGGGTAAAACTGTCCAGTGTCACATGCAATTTTGACTCCTTTGAAATCCGGTGCCTTTTCAAGGGCGGATCAAAACAAATCCATTCTTTTTAGGTGACTTCGCAATAAAGGCTGGCAATGAGTACATCACCATCTTTTCCTCAAAAAATAGTGGTTAAAGTGGTCAGAAATTGCCTCAGATCGCAACACAGAGCATCTACAATCCAAAAAAATTTCGGCGCCCTCAAGCGGGCCCGAACCTTACGCCGTAATTTTTTGGAAACATTTTTTTGGTCCCCCAGATGTTCTGGATCCGCCCTTGTGCCTTTTAGATACCGTTTTATTGGTTAAACGTTCACAATGCACACGTAGGCATGCGCAATACTACCAGTGAGTCAGTATGTCATTGTCCTATTAATTCACACCACACCGGCACAGCTGCATTCTGTGCGACATCGCGCATTAGGGGACGCGCGCGCCAATCTCTATAAAATGAGTTGTGTACGACATTGGATTATAGCAGTCTTGCAACGTGGGGCCAGTGACCTCGCGTGTAAACATCGGTGGTCTGGCAAGTGTTAAGTTGCCGAGTTATCATTCAATATATTTATAGAGGTTCTTTACTGTCATTCTATTTTGAAGAAGCTTTCAGTTGAGTCAGATTTTTAAAAAAAAAAAAAAAAAAAAAAAAAAGACCAGCCATAATCTTTCAAAATAAAAGAAGATTGCGGTCCCTGAGAGTGAGAGTATATTTCAGAGTAATTCGGAGCACAGACTATCAATAACCAGTCGGCGGTATATTTCCCCCAAAACGAGCTCATTTCCTAGGGCTTTTAAATTGATCGAGTACTTTCTAGGGTCTGAGGTACAATTTGGACATGGGTATCCGGGTGCGTTCGCCTCAAACGTAGGCCTACGGGTGTCGTTATTTACAGGGCTAGAGATTCGAATTCGATTCCCAGGAAAAATTCGCCACAATATTGTGGGTGGTGTGAATGGCTTTGACGTACATGTACATGTGTGATCCAGCACCGATCGAGTGGAGTCGGGAGGCCTGGAATTCCTCGATGGTTTGAGTCTGTTTCCTTGCTTCGACCATCGTAATGGTAAATTTAGATGTTTAGGTATCAGGTATATTCATTAGTGTTATTAATGTACCACTTTATTTTACTGTTTCATTTTTTATAAATGAATTGTACATGTATAACTGCTGGAATCGGAAATGACCTTCATTGAGATGATATATGAAGAAAACTTGGGGGAGGGCCTACAAAAATACCGCACTGTGTCATGAAACATATAAGCCTACCCACACACACCCACACGCGCAGAGAAAAGTTTTTAAAAGGTTTTAGGGTATCTCGCAGAATTTTCAAATTTCACCAACTGACACTGTGCAGCATGTATGCATCGACCCAACGTATAAAAATACGTGTAAAGTCTGTCGTTCTGAAGCACGGTGGGGAACGGGGGACTGATGTCGTTCCCCAACGATTTTCGTCGCTGAATAAAAAAATGTAGCCTACATTTGATTATATAGCTCCGAACAGCTAATTTAATGACTCCAAACTCGAAAAAAAAACCGTTTGATTGATGATCCTGTGCTAAAACTTTGGCAGTCGTCAGAAATTGCCTCAAATCGCACTACAGGGCGCCAAGAATCCATTTTTTCAGGGGCCCTTAAGCGGGCCCCGAACTCGCAGCGTTAAGGCTTCACACTCGCACAATTAGTAATGTTCAAGATACACATGTATGTACCACCCCCACTTTCAGAAGCGAATGACGCCTTCGAGAATTGGTGCCAACAGGCTGTTAGAGCTAGGACCTATAACAGTTTGGCCTGGCTTGATTTGTACAACCCCCTTCCTCCAACAAAAGTACGTGTTCTGGATCCGTCCTTGTACCTCCACTCCCAATAGGCCTAATCTATAGGCAGAGATTTTTATTATGTGTTTTTTAGACAGGGACATTTTCCGGTTCTTATTACATGATTTTCCTAGTGTATCCGACTTCAGGCGTTGATTACAATAACATGGTTCTTGGGGACATTCCTCATTTTGCCATTCCTCATTCCTCAAACTGCCCTCAAACGCACATGAAAGCATTACGATCGCGTTTAAAATTATCTCCTCTCTTGTAATGCAAAAGTGCCCCTAAAACACAAAGACAACTCTCGCATTAACGAGATTGTGAACCTTCTCGAGATGGAAAACTATCCCTCGAAAACACGAATGACCCCTCTCGCAATAACAAAATTGTGCCCCTCTCAAAATGGAAAACTAAAGAAATAATAGTGCTCCTTACGCTTTTAAAATGTAATGCAAACATTTTAAAAAGTGTATATCAATGTTGGTAGTAAATTTTGCTCTGGGTAACATGTATTCCTTGCAATGTGAACGAAAATAGTTTCACAATTTCTCCTCTTTGACGGAAGGTGCCTTTTTTTCTGAGCAAATCCCTCTTTTTGGTGATGCCCCCAGTTTTAAAACGTTCCGCCGCCGCCGATTGGCGTATTACATGTGTAGGTGTTGGTAAAAATTATACTCGCTTGTTACTAAATCACATTTTTCAAATCGAATATAGGGGTGGGCAGGTGGGTCAAAACAATTTGGAAAAAAATCCAAATTTAACAACATTGAGAATTTTGAATGGCCCCTAACAGGATGTTATAGGGAATGTTTATACATGTACATCATTGGCTTTTGCCGTAATTTTCAGAAATGAAGTATTTGGGGGGTTAGTATAATAGATCCAAATATTGTTACACTGACATGTTTGAAGTACGGTGTTCTAAAATGCTGGAAAAACCAAGAAAAATATCAATGTTCAAGTAGTCTGGTTACTTAACTCCACTAAAGATGAAATAGATTAAAAATGCCGGAAAATTGTAAGGTAAGGGAACCAGTCTAGCTGGCTTGCACCCGTTCATGAACATGGAACCAAAAGTAAACAAAATTTGGACTGAAAAAACCCCACCAAATTGTAAATTTGGAGCAGTAGTTGAAATATACTTTGGTTTTTCCAACGGTGGTGGGCCGACCACCGTTGGAAATGCATACAAAAGTACTATTTTTCTTGAAAATGACTTCACACCATCCCAGGTGCCATAATTTTACAGGGTGCTTTAGACTGCCAGTTACCAACATCCTAGTAAGGTATTTTGTAACAACTTGGTAGTTTTATTTTTCGATGCCTGCCAATGTTGTACTTTCCCTTTAAATTTCCGCTTCCGGAAAAGATAATCTCAATGTTTGAAAAAAGCAGGTATAGGCCCTACACACCAACTTAAAAAAAAACATGTCATACTTTGTGAAATGTGTGCGTGACAATGCAGTATTTCGATTATCGCTCAAAAATAGTTGCTGGGGGCGGGGGCGGGTGTTGGGTGTGTTGCAGAGTGGTAAATTGCAACCGGCTAGAGATTTTAAGAGCGAGCCAGGCGGGGACGCGTGACTGAGCAAAATCGGGCCGGCGACATCGGCCTGTCGGAAAAAGCGTGTCACGTCAGTCGGCAGGGATGAAGAGCGCCATCTACTGTCCGAGAGTGTCCATGAGTGTCCGCTTTTAAAAGTGACCCTATGGGTGCAGTAAACTCACCCATGATGAGTGCCCCAACTTCAGAAAGTCAGGAAAAACACTCACAAGTTACTCTCCAAGGTGTTCGAGACACCATCCGATGAAAAATTAAAGCTCATTTTGATCATCTTTCCTTTCCTTTTCAGTTTTTGGCGGTATACGAGCGAAGCGCTATACATAAAATAAAGATGGGCATGCATCAAAAACAGCGCCCCTAGTGTATTGGGATGTCCTGGTTAATTTTGGTTTCGTCTACGTTTTTATGGTTTTTGTTTAATTAAGGATGAGAACGTACTAATGACATTGATTTCTCAGCGACAAACGTTGATTGCCGCTGGTGCTCCGCTGGCGGTTTTGGAGCGGCAGACCGCCGGTGGTATACCGCTGACTGCCACTGACAGTTCGCTAGCGATTTTGGAGCGGTAGACCGCCGGTGGCATGCCGCTGATTGCCGCTGGTGGTCCGCCGGCGGTTTTGGAGCGCCACTGGCGGACCGCTGATGATGGTTTGGGTCGGCGTGCCGATGCCGACAAGCCGCTCCCCAGCCACCGGCGGTCCGACGTTGGCTTGCGGATTGAGGACTCCCACGGTTTTCACCCATAATAACAATAACATGGTCCGCCTGTCTGCATCAATCGGATACAAACATCCGACGGGCCTGGACCCCCCCCCCGCAAAACTTCCTGGTCCGCCCCTGAACGCACCTGATTCCTTTTTAAAAAATAGCCAAATGGTGTTCCGATTGTTGCGTAACGATGAGTATGTTTAGCACACGTATACGCCTACGATTAACAAGGTAGCCGTACGTAATTTTCCAAACAAATGACAACAGTTTGCTCATTATTGCCCGAAACTGTCGACTTATTTTCGTCCATGGAGCCAAAACAGAAGCACAAAGCAAAGTTCCACGTTTCTCTGCCTATTAAGACAAATAGTTTTGACAAGAATTCTAAGGAAACCAAATGGCCTAGTGGTTAGATTCGTCGGCCACGAATCGCGGAGCCCGGGTTCGAATCCCTGTCGATGTCTTTTTGGTTTTCAAACCAGGCATTCTGTCTTTATAAGATGTTTTATTTCCCGTCGTAAAATACCAACAGTACCTTAGCTTAATCGGTAAGCACTGCTGCTGGTACTGTCCGTGAGTTCCAGGTTGGCGTCTTCGTACAGGTTTAGGGCATGTGGTTCACTCGGGGGATCAGGGCTTAAGGGTGCCGCCCTGTTCCTCCCTTAGCTCTTTGCTTTTACATGGCGCCTGGCCCTGCGGATGTTATATGGATGGATAGGGAAGGAAGTGTGTATTGGTCGGGAACGCCGGGATCCTGGAAGAGTCCTAAGGGATTGGTTGGGGCATTGTTATGGCTCAGACCGATCCCTGAATGCTTGGCTAGCGCATAACTTTTCGATTTTTTTAATCCTCTATTTTATTAAACTTTGATTTAGTTTATGTACATCTGCTCGGCAGGTCTATACGGTGATATTAAAAACGAGACAAAGGTCTTTGTCACAAATCAATGAATATTTGATCATTGACTATAATCAAAATTAAGTTTCGTTCGATCAATATGACTACCATTATTAATGGCGTAATTTGCAATTGACGTAAGAAACGCCATATACAATATTACACAGGAACAAATAAAGATGTGATGTATATTATGGCTCGCACCATGCTTTCAATGGGGGCGCTGTTCAAATCCGACGATTATAAATACTATATAAAAGAAAAGTATACATGTACCCCCCTAACCAAGCTGCCTCTGTCCTGTCCGTATTTTGTGCACAGTCGGACGTCACGGTACCAGTATCTTTTTTGGGGTGTCGGAGAGATAGAGGGGAGGGGGGGGGATTTCCTTATTTTTTTAAACAATTTCTATGAACAATCTTTTTGACAGAGCTGGGGGTGGGGTTGGTGTGACCCCCGAACACCCTGGATCCGCGCCTGGGCGACTCTTGTACACTGGTAGTGTGAATTCGATAGTATTTGCCGGCGCAACGTCAGATCATACGTCGTGTCAAAAAGTCTTTCTTATGATCCTCAATAACTATGTTGTTTACAAATAGAACTAAACAAAAAAAATCCCCCCATGAAACCTTGTCGCCCCCCCCCCCAGTCGCCCCCCCCCCTGAGATTTTGAGTTTCTAACAAAATTATCATTGATCTACATGACGCCCTTCATGAAATGTTCCAGCCCCCTCCCCCTCCCCCTGAAAAAATCCTGGCAACGCCACTGTGTGTACATGAGTATTTACACACCGGCAATCGTGGACCAAGTACAAAAAGGTGAGGACACAAACAATACGTCCACAATTGACCGATAGTCCTTGAATGAAATGTGTGTACAAAACCAAGGGGGTCCACGACTGCCGGTGTTTACGAATGTGTGTGCATGCAAGCGCATGTATTTGGATTTTTGATACTGCTTAAGTATACAATACGACCCCAATTTAGATCGTTCAGTCGCCAAAGGTTCATGGGTTTGCTTTGTTTCATCTCAAAGGCCTTTTCATGCCGGTAGACTTGAGTAAAGGCGTATGGCAACCCTAAAAAAGACCATGCGAGTGGCAGGCTAGTTGGCTCCGTGCGCCGTCATCAGGGGCGTAATTCCCGGGGCGAGGGTGGGGTGGGGGTATATACCCCATACTTTGAATCATTCCCCACTTTTTTGTGATGAGGGAAAAAAAGAGGATTTTGAGTTTTTTTCCGAACGTCCCAGCAACTAAAATGTATTCAATAGAAAGTGTAGAAACAAAGTACAAACCCCTATAAAAACGTAAGCGCGAGTATACATAATTGATAAAAGAGCATCCCAGTATAATGTGTTGTCCCCCCCCCCCTTGCCTTCCGGGCTATTCGGGCGTTTCATGTGCCACCAAGAGTTTGCCACGGAGAGTTTATTTTTCCTATAGTGCATTGTGGGAGATGGTCGACAAATTCGCAGCGGAGGACATTTGAAATTGATAGGTTTTTTTCCGGTCAGTAGTTTCGTAAGCGTATGATTCGAGTATAAATTTGCCTTTTTCTTTTCTTTGTATCAATATGGTGATTTTAGTAAGGCGGCAGACCGCTATACCCGAATTTATAACCACTTAGGCCTAGCTAAAGTTGTTTAATGACACTCATTCAAATGGGCCTTGTTTTGTAGACCGTAATTTGAAAAACTGACTCTCTATGGCAAACTCTTAGTGGCGCTTTGCATTGTGAATCGTTCGAATTTGAGGATTTTGGTTATCCCCCATCCCCTCCCCCCAAACTCGCCAGCACAGATATACGCCACTGGCCGTCATTGCACTCGCGTGGTCATCACGATTCTAATCCTGCCACCGGCTGACGTTTAAATGTGACATTGTATTATAATGGCATCATTCCCTAGACTTAAGTAGCCTAAGTACAAGAAAAGATGAAGTTTCCCAAGCTAGCTAAGGGAGCTGAATTAGAATCAGATAAACAAAATTCCCTCGTAAATATTTGTAAACGGGTCAGTAGTTTGATATGAATATAATGAGGTTGGGGAAACTTGCTAGAATTTCTCTCAATCATAGCGACATCAGTGCCGGCCGAAAGACGTGCGACGCGAAACAATGATTGATGAGACAGATTAAGGACGAGCTTGGTACGGTTAATTGCTCGTAGTAAATCTGAATAGTCAACTGCTCGGTACATGAGAATGATTGTATAAAAGAGTTACGTAACAGCATTCATGTGTATAGCACAATGCTGATGCATCTTTCGTGCAGCTATGAAACACAAAGTAACTCTCCCACTGCGGAAATAAGGATTATGATTTAAACGCAAAGAGAAAAGCACCTACTGAAACAGCCTTGTTGTTAAGCTGTCTGACAGCGGACCCAGGGTTAGGGGTTCGAATCCGCTTGGTGCCATTATTTTGGTTTTCGATGCCCGCGGTTCTGTCACTTAAGAGTATTAATTTCCCGTCGTCATTTACCAACAGCAGTTAGCTCGGTCGGTCGGTAAGCTGACTCACAAGTTGGGACTGTCTGCGAAGTCCAGGTTGGCATCTGCGTATAGGTACGGGGTTCTTTTGCTGACTCGGCAGCAAGGCTTAGGGTGCCACCTCGTTTCCTCCCTTTATGGTGCCTGACTTTCGAGTTACATGGATGGACAGGGAAGGAGGTGTGGTGGGCCGGGTACCGAGTCCCGGAAGAGTTCTATATGGAAGTCGGTAAGGGGCTCATTGAGTTAGGGTCATAAGTCCGACTCCTGAAGACTTGGCCATCGCCACATAACTTTTTGTTTTATTTTCTTTCTGTTCTATTAGAGGACAATTGCAAGAATGATTAATTTGTTTTATTGAGAGCTTGAACTGTAATCGTTCGAAACATTTTTAAAATTGACCGAAAATAAAATAAAAACTTCAATCCAGCTATAAATAAAGTTTTTGTTTCATTGTCGCAAAACTGCATGTACATGCTCAGTACCTTTGCACATACCTTGTTCAGGCCTGTTCCCTGATCCCAGACTGCGGGGGGGGGGGTCTTTAAATTCTATTGTGGAATTTTTCTTACTTTTATATTTTTCTATAGGCACAGCCGTAGCTGTCAACCCCCGTATATGAAGCGACTTCCTGTGCCGACATGACAGAATGTACAATCTTTTGACATGGGTTTCAGAACCGGATTTTAGCTTCGCGGAGTTTTGAGCAGCGGTGTTTATTATTTACATTCTCCACTTTGTTCTTATTCCCTCTTCCCATGGACGTCGCGAGGGGGGGGGCACCCTCCCCCCCCCCCGGAAAGCGGTAAAAAGGGGGGAAAGAAAAAGAAAGGAAAAAGAGGTGCGAAGCCATATTGCTGTTTATTTGATGGGGGGGGGGGTAGGACAAATGCTCCCCTGCTCAGGCTAAATAAAAATGATAAAATTGAGAATATAATGAAAAAATTAAGGAATTTTGGGGAAAAAATGCTTCCCCCCGGAAAAAATTCTGGCGATGCCCATGCCTTTCCCCTGCCTTCTCCATTCTTCGGAACACTGGTACCTAGGGCCTACGAAGCACTTAATCCGGGCCTGTACAGGGCTAGTCAAAAAGAAAGTGACTTGGATTTATTTTGATGCACCAATGAAGAATGTCTGAAAAGAGAATGTTCTTCCACTCATCTAAAAAAATAAAAAAAATAACTGAAATTGATCCATGCTAGCAGAAATTACCCATGTTTTACTGAAAGATCATATTTTTGTGGCCGTCTATGATATACTAGTAGAAGGTTTTGAGCTGAGTAAGAATTACAGATCTCAAACAGGCATTCAAATACATTTCAGATTTTAATCATTGAGTCAAGACTGAAATATTCTTTTTTCTCTCAAATTTTGTGTTTTAATTATGAAGAACAAGTCAGCTCTTCCCCCCTGAAATATTAATGGCAAATTTTGTCTGTTTCCTTTGCAACTTTTCATTCACTCACGAAGGTGGGAAACGTCCATGTTTCATTGTACTTATAATGGTATTCATCAATTCGCAGGACGCTAAATGATGAGTGGTGGACAACTGATTGTGTGATCATTTTGATTAAAAGAGACATAACGTAGGACTGTATGCAAATTGCGTGAAAGTTTCAGAGTAACTAAACTATAACTTGTACTGTACCCCTATGTTTATTTTATGAAATGGAGCGAGCCACATATTTTTTGAAATGTTCTTTTCTAATTCTGCCACTTTCTTTTTTAAATACTCGCCCTGTATATTGGACGTTTCGATGACTTATATAATGGAATAACACGGTGCGAAGTACGATAAATACTGTTTAATAGCTATTAGATTTACGCTTTCTAGCTCATATTGAAGCTTTAGAAATCTAACAGTTCCCGAACGTTTTGTATTCTGCGAAATTTGATCTCCGCATAAATGTTGGTTTTATTCCTATTCACAGCGATATACTGTCAAAGACTTCATCAAGCTTGTCTCACGTTTTTCCTTAAAATGTCTGCAATTACTCTGATAATAATCATGTTCCTCCAGAGACGAAGGATGTTGACTTTGCGAAACATCCTGCTTTGGGTTGAGAAGCAATTTTTTTCTGAAAATCGTTGGTCTTTCGCCAAAAAGCCTCTTGCCGTAGAGTGATGGGATTTTAGTTAAATGATTGTGATGGTAAAATGGGGAATAAAAAAGACATCTGGTTTGAATAGCTGATGTCTCCAGTCTTATTTATCAAGACTTCCATTTATTCTCAATCAATCAATCACTCAAATCTTTAATTTTCCCAACGCATACAAGTACATAATTCTCTTCCACGGGGACTGGAATTTTGTGCGTCAAAATACACCAGAAGTCGCGTGTATTGTGTTTTGTGACACATCAAGGCGCAGTAAATTCTCCTGTAAATTCATGAACACTTCCAACAAATTTATGTATTGATTAAAGATGAATTTAGCAGTTGTGTTGAACATATATACATGGATGATAAATACTGCATATAATCATATTGACAAATTGTAGTTTTCATATATCTGTAAAATATCTTTTTGGTTTATTTCATTATCAAAAACACTTATTCAAAAACAACTTGCGAGTACAAAAAAGTTTAAATTTGGGTACAAACTACAAAAACGAAATTCTATACTGAGGTATCCTGCCTTATCCGATTTGTATCTGATAGGTTTCGTATGGTGTTCAGTGTGACTTCATTCCGATTTTTTTTAAGGGGAAATTGAAAGGCGAAGTCACTTTTCAAATAATTATGATTTACTTCTTTAATGGCTTAATTTATACCAATACAAGTTTTTTGACCAAAAACCAAGGATGATTGAAAACCTTGTAAAGGGATACAGTTCAACGCTGAGATAAAGCAGTTTTTCGTGTGAAAACAAAAACACCTAAATATATTGAGGTCGACTTTATCCTATTTTCAACGAAATTTACAAAGAAGGGTTTTGATACAACTCGCATGGAAACAAATAACAAACAAACAAACAACCCAAAATAAAATTCAACAATATAAATCTCTATATATACACATATTATAGGCCAATCTGTGCTATCAATTATATCACGAAGGCCCCTTAAAATGGCGACAGCATTGCGCTAGCTATTGCTCAGATAATCCGTCATGGGGCAGTATAGCTTTGTTTAATAGCTCACACAATGCTTTCGCCATTGAAGGGGGGCTCGTGTGTGTATCGTGATCACGTGATCTAATCCGTCTATGCCTCGAGTATAATGAATGAAAGTTTACACAATTTGGAAAATATAATGCAAATTATTCTGCAGGCTAAACTATGCCTATCTTGTGTTTACGTCTAAATTTGCACGCCTAAAGCGATATATCATACATTTCTGTGTGTGCATGAACAAATGCTTACTCTGTATTAAAATATCATCACTGCTCTATAAAGCGGTTTTTCTGTGTATGTATGTTCATCGATTGCTCATTGTGTTGATCACTTACATTGCTAAACTATACAGGGTGAGTAAAAAAAAAGCGAAACCCAAATGTCGAGACTATTGTTTTAGTGCAGGTCTGCATGTAGAACTTTCAAAATCTAGGACATGAAAGGCCAATTCATAAGCTTTTGTTTAGTACAAGAATTATTCAATTCACTTGTGTACTTTTTAAGTTACGGAATTTTAAACACAACCACCGTTTTAAAGTTCTGTCAACGGATCACAAAAAAGGTGTGCGTTCTTTCAGCAAAACGAAAACATTTCACGCACATGTGATTTGGTTTCGTTTCACTGAAAGAACACTTACCTTCATTGTGATTCGTGGACAGAAGTTTAAAACGGTGGTTGTGTGAAAACAAAAATTCCGTAACTTGAAAAGTACACAAGTGATTTGAATTATTCTTGTACTAGCTTATAAATTGGACTTTCATATCCTAGATTTTGAAAGTGCTAAATGCAGAACTTCACTCAAACAGTGGTCCCGAAATTTGGGTTTCATTTTTTTTTTACTCACCCTGTAAAGCATAAACTTTAATAGTACATTACAATTATACAGCAGCTGCAATTAAGTTTGTGCAATACGGACATAGTGAAAGCAATGTAGAAAGGGGGTATGAAATACAAATACCTCGCCATAGTTTGGAAGGTGCCCCTTTAATAGCTGATCCCAGGGCCGCTTTTACTTTGTTAAATCATGACAATGGATACTGTAATTCTACTAATCTAGAACGGCCGCGTGAAGTCAACCTTGTACAATACATTGTATTTAAATACACATAATTCAACACCACTCAAATACCGTCTGGCACAGTATTTGCGTCAAAAAGGTGCAGTACAGTAATCAGAGATAACATGAGTATCATTCATTTCTTACAAAGTAACCGACAACTTTCAATAGCTATTTGGTTTATGGCACAAAACCATTTTACATTACTGTGATCATGGACGTTAATATTTTTTTAAACTTCGAGACACACGGCGCGTTCAGTGATGTGAAAAACACCATGTCCAACATCACAGTTGGTACTAATTTTTTTTTTTTAATTTGGCACTGAAACTGCATAAATCCCGGGGGATGGGAGGTTGCATCCCCCACACTTTCTGACCGGGGGCTGGGGTGTTGAATCATTCCCCCTCTCCCCCCCCCTCCCCCCCCCCCGTTTTTGAAGATGAGAAACCCAAAAAAATCTTCCCAATTGTCCAAATTAATAAAATAGTTTTGTAGCAAAAACACGGAGAACAAGCTTTAAATGCCCTGTTTTGAAGGTTAATAACCCCTAGGCCCTTTTTGCTAGGAACCATCTTCAATCCTCCAAAATCCTTCAAAATCCTCCCAAAGTGTGCACTCATGCTGAAATGAAGGATACCCAGCGCCTCAACCCTTCAAAATCAATAGACAGTGCCTCTCAAAATGCATTCATCCTCAATACTCATCTGCTTCAAACACCATTCATCCTCAATCCTCCACAATCCTCATGTGCTTCAACACCATTCATTCTCAATCCTCCACAATCTGCCTAAACCGCCAGGGGGATTTTGGAGGATTGAGGTTGGCCGGTGTCAAATGAAAATCGGACTCGTATGAAAATCGGACTCTTTTCCCCTTTTATTGGTTAACCCCTCTCACGTGACCGGTACCTCTCCTAATTATCTATGCATGAGCATGCGCAATACCACCAATGAGTCCGTATTTCATAAAACCTAAATTCATGCTACACCGGGGTTTAAGGGACGTATAAAACGCATGTTTCCATTACATATACATCATTTTGTTTCGTGAACAGCACCCCTAGTGTTGCATGGTGTCAACCCCCCCCCCCCCCCCCCACCTGTTTAGAATTCCCACGGCCGGGCAATTTTGGGATTTGGCCGTATGGTCATCCCCCCCCCCCATCCGCCCCACTCGCCGGAATGGATTTACGCCACTGACGAATGTCCTATTTCATTGTACGGGTTCTCCTTAGCAATAGCTTCGGCCTTGAGCGCGGGAATATCGGCGTAGTCGTTGTCTGCTTTCTCCTTGCCCCCATCCAAGGCAACGAAGAAGCCTGAGTCGTCGGCACAGGCGGCGGCAGACCCACAGTGGTCAGGCTGCTCACAGCTCGATATGTACGCGGGGTTGACGGACTCCACCATGTTGGGGCGGTCGGGTCTTCTGGGTAGAGTAGGGGCGTCATCCCTGATGCGGGTACTGTAGCCGATGTCCACCTCCCCGATGCGGGTATTGTAAGTTGTCTCCAGATCCAGCGGCTCGAGGGCCGATTGGCCCCGGTCGCGGCCTCGGTACTTGATCGCAGCATCCTTGGCTCGATTGATGCTGTAAGAGCAAAAAACATACATCTCATGTAGGCTTATACTCCGATATAACTTTTGGTCAGAATAACTCAAATGTCACACTTACGGCTAGCTGAATAATCACAAAAACGGGCTTTTATATAGCACGTTTAACTAAGATCAAAACGCTTTATACATTATTATTATCCCTGATCATTGGACCAATTAAACATTCCAAATACCATCTCAGCTCCCTGGGGAGTATACAGCTCGATGCTGCCTGTTAGGCGCAAGGAAGCTTATTTAATCACAATAGCCATCTCTACCCTCACATGGGCAACTATCAACGGAAAACATAGATGTCGTCAGCCGGGTGTAAGTCAGACTGATTTCTAGTTCAATCTCACTTCTAAGGGTGCAATTTTTATAAGAGGCATAAAGCGCCGTTACTGGAACATGCCTTGGAAGCTAAGATGACACATTTTACAATAGAACTCTTATTGGTAACGGTTTGTTCTCATTTCCAACGTTTCGCCAATATGTAAACATGGTCTGGCAGTCATGAAAGTGAAAAAAAAAGAAACCGTAAAACATATTACTTTAGTTCAACATCGTATCTTGACGAAATAAGAAGTTTTCATCGGATACCCTACTTTTTCTCAATTTATTGCTATTTTCCTTTTGAAGTTTGAACTTAATAATTTCATAGGTAGGCATATAGCGTTAAAGAAATCGTAAGAGCAACAATTTGGATGGCTAAAATTGATCGTTACATTGATGATATATCTGAAAACTGTTCTGAGTACCGGCACCCATCGACACCCTTTGAAATGCATTTGCAGACAAATCTGTTCTCCTTCTTTCCTGTAACTATATTACATCCTCATTCGACTTTACTTAAACTCGAGCATTACTACTTACTATCCCTTTCGGTAGGAGATGAACCCGGCCGCAATAACGACCGAAGCTACAATAACGACAATGAGTAGAATAATGTACCAGTTGGAACCGATCCAGTTCTGTAAAGAAACCACATGTACTTGGCTTTATCGTCTGTAATATCCCATCACCACAGTTGAATTCCATTATTTCCTTAAAGGGAAAATACAACATTTGCAAACATCAAAAAATAAAACTACCAAATCATTTTGAAATACCTTGCTGGACTGTTAGTGAATGACAGTCTAAAGCATCCCGTAAAATCGTGGCACCTGGTATACTGTCATTTTCAAGAAAAGTGGTATTTTTGTATCAATTTCCAACGCTGATCGGCCGACCAGCGTTGGAAAAAACTGGCTTTTTTTCAAATACTTGCCCCAGTTGACCATCGCACTTGTTTGCAATCGATTACACACCTATGAACGGGTACAAGCCAGCTAGACTGGTTCCCTGACTTTACAATTCCCCAATGTATGTAAACTGCTCTGTTCCTTCTTAAATGGAGTCAGGGAACCAGACTACAGGAAAATGATTGTTTTTCTTGGTTTTTATAGCATTTTCGAACCCAAAACCTCAAAAAAGTCAGTGTAACTATATTTGCTATATATTTCCAACCCCCCAATTCCATCCATTTCTGAAAATTACAGCAAAAGCAAATGATGTATATTCCCTTTAAGTTATCACCATCCATCTTATTTTCTCCATTATCAAGTCAACATTATCACCATCATTATTGTTATCACTACCATTTTCACTACCATCTTAATTCAACCACTTTTGTTAGTTCATCCTTCCATTGGCAGTTTGTTCATCATCTCTCGATCAGTTTAACATTTTTAAAACACGAAGTCACTATTTAACAAGATTGCTTTATACAGGCCACTAGAGGTGGTAGCTACAAAAGAAAACAGAAAACGTGAATTTAAAGACAAAATGAAACGAATTACCAGTTGACTTTCCTTCAAATTGAGATGTAAAAGTTGGAAAGGAAAAGAGGGTGGGCAATGAGTTCCACAGGGAATCAGTGAGCGGGAAGACGTAAAGTAACTACCTCAACTCGTGGAACAGAAATGACAACAGGATGACAGGAGGCAGGGGAGGGAGGTCAAGATGCGAGGAAGGAGTAAGAAGGGAAAGTCCTCCTGACAGAAGGAGGAGCGCAAGAAGGAAACTTTAACCCTCTGTCAGCGAGAGGTCCTATACAGTATGTCTCCAAAAAGTATCCGTCTAAATAGTTTTGAAAAAACAACAAAACCACGAAGTAAATTTGTTAAAGATGTTGTCGAATGCTCGAAGACATTTCCGTCATTTTTCGGGTATTTGTAGCCTAAGGTGTGATGAAATAAAGCGACTATTGTGTCTGTCATGAAATGAGTACAAAAGATACTTTTGAGAGCGTTTTTTCAGGTCCTGTTTCGACCCGAACGTGCAATTTGTGTAAAAGTCGTCGTTTGGGGGCAGCAAACAAAACATAGTAGATCGTGACGTAATAAACAGGACTCCCGATGCAGCGTCGTATTAACGAGTCCTGTTTATTACGTCACGATTTACTATGTTTTGTTTGCTGCCCCCAACGACGACTTTTACACAAATTGCACGTTCGGGTCGAAACAGGACCTGAAAAACAGCTCTCAAAAGTACCTTTTGTTCTCATTTGATGACAGACACAATAGTCGTTTTAATTCATCATACCTTAGGCAACATATACCCGAAAAATGACGAAAATGTATTTGAGAATTCCACAACCTCTTTAAGTTTTTAATTGTGCAGATACTCCTAATCCTTGGCCTCAACCCCTTAATTTTCCCTCACGCCTCACTGCACAATAGTCAATTGATCACAGCAACATTTCTGGACACTCTGACCAAGTTCCTTGCCTTTTAATCAATTTCAGTGCTTTGTTATGTAAGCTGTGTAATATCAGTCATCATTTGCCCTCGAGCATTAAACTGAGGTCTGCCGACTAGATGACTGATGGCCAGGCTAAAAATTCCAATAGCCCTGAAGATTGAATTACTGTTAGCCATGCAGGCAAATGATTCCAATCCCCAAACTGCAGCCCTTTTTTCACAACATGAAAGAGTTTACACAGCTTACATAATACCAAGTCACTGAAATTGAGTAAGTCAAAGAATTTGGTCAAATGTCCAAAAATGTTGTTGTAATCAATTTTTATTAACCATTGTTTAGTGAGGCTTGAGGGAAATTGATTAAAACTCTTAGGGTTTGAGGCCAAGGATTAGGAGTATCTGCACAATCAACAATTTTCAAAATTTACTTCGTAGTTTTGTTGTTCTTTCAAAAATATTGAGGCGGAATATTTTTTTGGGAAGACGTGCTGTAGAAGAACAGCCGGTTATAAGGTCTCCAAGTAGAACTCTACTGACTTCGTATTGTGCCATGATTGATCTTGAAAAGTTTCCACCGTAATTCAAAGTTTCTTCCAGTTAAGGGGAGTTATCCTACCTCTGACGGGTTCCCGGTGTATGGATCCGCAGATCCCTTGTAGATGTCGAGGTCGAACTGGGCAGGAAGATCCGTTGACGCCCCATCAATCCAAGCCTCAATGGTGTCCTTCTGTAAGTAACCCGACTCGGTCCAAGCTAGAAAGGTCACTTTAGTCAGAGGTGAGCTGGGGTGAATAGAAGGTTAATATTTTGACATAAGAGCCCGATGCATGGAATTTATAGATCACTTCATGGTCAATAGTAATCGACGGATTCACTAATCGCTTTATGTAGTAGGATTGCCTTTGCGCGATTGTATGGGGTGCCTTTATGTGTGTTATACCAATTAAACTAAGATCTGCAAACAAAAGAATATTTGTTGGTAGATAGCTTGACGATTTTGTTTGAACTAGATTGTTAAAAGGGCTTTTCTCACACCAAAAATGCGTTGATAATCTTTCGGTAAACTAATTACGAGACGATTAAATACACTATGCAACAATTTTGAGCAAAATTAGGTTTGCACCATTAACTGATAATTTCATTTCAATTTCTGTGTCAATTAAGCCTTGCAAGAACATTGTGAAATAATATATATATACCTATCGGTAGATTTGACATAGTCCTCTGTCAGAATTATTTCCACTGACACTGTTTCTCCGGTGTCTCTGCGCACGCGCGAATGAAGTGCGTAGAGTTTCTGCAGCAGATTGGCCAATTTGGTCTCAAATGCAGACTGATCTTCTAGCTTTCCTATCACGAAGACGACGGCACCGTACAGTTTTGAATCTTAGACACGTGGCAAAAACAAAAGAAATACGGGAACTTTTTTATTTTTTAAATTTCGTGAAACGATTGCCCCCAAATAGATGATAAATTAGATTTAAGGCACTATACTAACTGATTTTGATTTTGAAAATGCAACAATTAAAGTACTTGTGAAAAAAATGCCGGCCTTCAAATGTGCTCAACGTGTGCGAATTCGGATCACAACTATACTCGGCCAGTTTCCGAATTTCGCGTTCGTTCGATTCCGCTTCTGCGCTGAGTTTTATCCAACCAACTACATTTTGGTATCACAACTAATGAACGACAGAAAATATTGTCAGATCGGGCTTGATTCGAGTCTGTGGGATTGGGGACACCACTTCACCAAAAACAATGTCAGGTATCTAAGTAGACAGCAAAAGACTTCACAGGACTTTTTATTTCGAAAAACCTGTTTGGTTTTATACTCTGGATTTTTTCCCAATAGAAAATATCAAGCTCCATTAAAATGTGGTACAATGTACTGTCATAATGATAAGTACTATTTAAGTACTAATTCCATTTTGATCTTTTCTTACCTATGTTGCAATTTGTTCCATAGAAGCCGTCATCACAGGTGCATTTGTAATTGAAATCGTTAGCGCTGTTGGTGTTTTCACATGTGCCATTCTGACACGGTGGGTCTGTGAGGGCGCATGGCTCATCTATCACCGTGTCACACTGAGTGCCCTCGTAAAACACATCACATTCACATCTGTAGAAACCAATTATAATGCTGAGGTAAATGCCAGTGAAGACTGATCCACTGTATGCAGTAGCCATCTTGGAAAAATATTTTGCTTATTTTGAATTCAGTGTCAAGATTGAAAGCACAAAATGGTCTGTGCATGAGCTTAGTAAAAAAAAATATCGACTGGCTTTCCTCGTTATTGAAAATTTACTAGTCAAACATGCAAAGTTTCATACTATGACTAGAAAAAGGAGTTAGAATCGACACAGATTTCAATTGCTTGCATAGCTATTTTTCCAAAGTCAATGGAAAAATCAAGTCAGATTGACTGATTTTCAGTTGCACCCAGCTGACACTGAATGGCTAGTCAAATTTGCTTTCTTGTCAAATCTGACTAATGCTTGTTTAGAGTGTGTGCATGCCTGTGGGACTAAAGCTCATGCATCCCTAAGATGAATGTCATGCAAAGGGTGTTAGGGCCTATGTCTTGTTACATGAATTAGTACTTTGTAAACATGTTTATTAAGCAATTGAATACTGATGTTTGGGAATTGAACACAACTGATACATTCAACAACAAAAAGAAAGTCCCCCCTTTATATTTTTTTCTGTAACTCAAAAACTACTGGGCATATCTTGCTCAAATTATACGACTGATCAGTACAGAAATTCCTTAGCAATCCAGCCCTACTCTTTGTTTGGCCCAAAATCGTGATAATGTGTACACAATTATTCAGTTTATGACAAATGGTACCGGAAAAAGGTGCCCTTATGTAGACGTGCAAGGTGAGTGTGGACCACAACTTGCACAAAGTGCAACTGTTCTCGATATCATTGGTCATAAATTGCGTAAATTCGTTAACTGTTTTTGGTCAAATAAGGAGTATGGCTGGATTGCTAAGGAATTTCTTCTGTACTGATTAGTCGTTATTTGAGTGAGAGGTGCTCAGTAAGACAAAAAAATATTGGAAGGGGGACTTTCTTTTTTTGTTTGAGTGCATTAAGATTGTGTTTAATTGCTAAACACAGTTGTTAGAGTGCATGACTGCTCACCTGTAGGCATTCAACTCATCCACACACGTTCCATGCTCACACGGCGAGCTAGCACACTCATCTATTTCGTTCTGACACAGCACGCCTTCATACCCCGCCGTGCACTTGCAAACGTAGCCGTTGATGAGATCCCAGCATGTCCCGTTCAGACAGGGTGAGCTGTTGCACTCGTTGGTTTCACTGTGGCACTTTTCTCCGCCGTAGCCCGGCGGACAGAGGCAGGTGTACCCGTCCAGGTGATCGGTGCAGGTGCCCCGTAGACACGGCGAGCTGGCACACTCGTCGATGTCTTGGTCGCACGTCTTCCCGCCGTAACCTGCCGCGCATTCGCAGATGAACCCCGGGTAATCGTCCACGCAAGTGGCGTTGTTCATACACGGATCGTAATCACACAGATTCAACCTCAGACACCTGACATAAGGAGAAAAGACATAATTACTTCTTAAACTTTAAGAGTTTAAAGCCACCGTTCTGTCCTGTTGGAAAATAGACAAGAGAAGTGAGCTGACGACGCTAATCAGATAGTCACAAATTCGCGACCCTCCTAAATTTGGTTGTGACCCACCGCTGCCAAACGACTAGAGAATTAATGAACTTCTAACGGACAAACTTGGTTGAAATTGTTCACGAATGCTTGCCCAATAATACATGGCGCCACACTTACCAGAAACCGTTGATCTCGTCCACGCAGGTCTCATCAGCATAGCATGGGTTCGAGGCACATTCGTCTATGTCCATCTCGCACGTGTCACCCTCGTACCCGTCGACACAGTGACAGTGGTATCCAGCGAGCTCGTCCTCACAAGTTGCGTTATTTCTACACGGGGAGCTCAGGCACTCGTCCGTCTCCAGATCGCAGTGTGTTCCCTCATATCCTTCTTGACATGCACACCTTTAGGGAGAAACCATTCAGTTCTTCGATAAATCGAAGGTCAAACGCTGTTCAAAATGTTCAATGGTATAATGGTCATGGAACTTTTTTGATGTAGAAGTTCAGTTTTCACCAGTAGGTCTACATTTTGAATGAACTTCCAACCGTGTGATAATCCCACTCTCGTTTATACAGCTGCAACTGGTGCTCTTCCACCGGGACAATTACAAATCAAGTCAATAACGTGACGACCATTTAAAATTAAAAGTTAATATAGCCAGTCCGATGTTCACAGAAAAAAAAGTGGGGGAGTGTCCCCCTATCGATCAATGACCATGGCCACGATAAATTCCATAATGTTATTGTTCTATTTATTGATCAAATAGTATTGAACGAAATCAATAATGCCGGATTCATTACACTGCATATAATAGGCCTAATTCACGCGTGAATTTGCTTGGGATTCGATCGAACTTACTGATATTTCCCAATGAGATCATGACACGTTCCATTGTGAAGGCACGGACTGGAACTACATTCGTCTGTTTCCACGTCACACAAGAAGCCCTCGTAGCCCGTCTCGCACAGACAGTGAAACCCGTCCACTCGGTCAACGCACGTGCCGTTATTGGCGCAGGTTTGGTTGATGCAGTAATCGATGTCGACCTGTAAACAAAAGAAATTACTCAGTAGCAAGGAGCAAACCTCATTATTATTAATAGTGAAGAATAGGGGACTGACAGCTGTAGGCCTATGTCATGTTATGCACAAAATCTTTGATAATGCGACATTCACTCAACTGTTGTGCAATCGGAGTGCATGTATGAACATCTGATCTGATCTGATCTGATCTGATCTGATCTGATCTGATCTGATCTGATCTGATATCACCAAAACATAGCCTACAGCAATTTGCTTGTTGGCCGACCTACAAGAATTTGGTAAAGTCAACAAACAGCAACAGTTGCTTCATTTATATAAGTGTTGCCGAACTTCCTCTGAATACGTGAATTTGCCTGGCGTAAATGAAGAAAAAAGACGACTTGCGCAATAACAAAGGAACATGATTCCGTTTTACCTCGCACAGATCTCCAAAATAACCCAGAGGACACACACACTGGAACTGTTCAATCAGATCATTACACGTGGCTCCGTTCTGACACGGCTGACCAGCGCAGTCGTCGTACTCACAGAACACATCCGCGTACACAAAACCAGGGGGACATGCGCAGGTGAAGTATGCCACGTGATCGTGGCAAGTCCCGCCATTTTTGCACGGCGTGGATGCGCAGTCGTCCACGTCGATGTTGCATGTCGTTCCTGTGGACCACATTGACGATTTTTTTATATATATAAACATGGTAAAGCTTACCTAAGAAGTCCTTGTAGAATGTGAGAAGTTACAAGGGATACGATAAAAGGAATCATGTGCCAAGTGGGGGAAAAAATCTCAGTCTATGTAGTATTTTTTTATGCAGTCCTTGCACCTTCGTGCCCCATTTAACCTTATTTTCAAGGGTATTTTGGTGCCTTTTCTGGTTTTATGCTTTTGCCAATTTCCATATTCATGAGCAAAAGTGTGATGTCATTTCAGGCAGACACCACTTTGTAATAGCTATTTCAGCCAAAAATATACAAGAGTTTCGATATTTTGTCGTTGTAAATTTCCTTTTCTTTGGCGATTAGTTGTGTCAGTACATAGCAGTAAGCCAATGAGCAAACTTTTCTCACAAATGTTTTCAATGAGCAGAATTCTGGATTTACATTTAACTGAACAGTTTCTTCCTGAAATGAATACAGAGCAACAGCGCCCTCAGTTATCCGGAAAAGCATGGACAATATTTTATATGTTTAAAGAGGGGCACTTGTGAATAAAAATTAACCAAAAAGGGTGTTAAATAGTTTTCGTACACTTTAAGAGGAGTAGAAAAGTGCAGAAAAAAAGTGTTCCTTAGAAAAATTCTAAAGTGGTAAGGAGGGCAACTTTTGGTGAAGCCGATCAGACAGGGGTATGTTAGCAATGGACACGTGGCATTTTTAACATTCTGCTAGCGGCCCGACAGCAGTATAGCATATCTATATAGAATGGTTAGAGCAGCAAAAAAACTAGAAAGCGCACAGAGAGCACAAACCTCCTCCACCAAGGCTAAACAATTCCCCGCCATGTGCCAATGTGACCCTTCGGTGGGGCGTGAGAAATACCTGATACGACCAAGGCGCGATGACCGCGAGTGTTGGAGGGCGTCATCTATGGACATGCTTGTCCGCAGTATACACCCAAAAGAAATACTCGCATAAATGGTGCAGAATCCTCAAAAGAAATCCTGGATCCAGACCCAGATCCTGATCACTTCCAAAATCTAATGGACTTCTACTGGTACCAAGGACCACGCCCTCAAAAATGTTCATGCAATCAGTCCATAACTTTTTGAGTATATTAACAAGAGTTATCTTGTTAACAATAGTTATCTTGTTAACAGACAAACCAAACAGTGAAAACATAACCTCCTTGGAGGAGGTATTAATGGGTCACAGTTCCTGCCGCATGCCAGGAGGTTCGCTCGTACTCCCGACCTACCAACAGGACGCTGGGAACGGCTGATCTCTTTGAGCCCTGATTGGATAGATTTTGCGTGACCTATGACGTAGAATGCAGCATACAAACTCGCAAACTCGCTAAAGCTATTTATCATTCGTGACGCACGCTAGCTGCATGCAATACATGCGAAGGTCATCATAAGTTACCCAGGATGCCGTCTGTACTTCCTTCACAAGATTCTGTGGAGCTCATCAGCTCCCAGCGCACTGTTTGCAAGGCTGGGGTACGATAAAACGAAGCCAAGAGGGTAGGGTATGTAGCGCCCTCAGCTGTTTACACAATACATCGTTAAAATGTACTCGCTTACCAGTCCAGCCATTTGTGCAGGAGCAGCTGAATCGATCGGCCCCGTTGATGCATGCGCCATTAACACAAGGATTAGACTGGCATTCATTGTAATCGAACTGGCAATTGGATCCTGTAAAGCAAGAGGACCGAGACAAAATGTTGACGAGAGTTTACAATTAAAGGCCGTGCTCCAACACCTAAGACTTACAGCCATTGATGCACATAATGGTATGACAATTTACACAGTCAAACTTAAGAACAAAAACAACACCGAAATCTCTGAATGTTGTCCCTATTCCCGTTATTATAAATTATCAAAAGGCTATCCTTTTAATGTGTTTGCTAGCTGAGCCGGAAGCGATTTTTTTTCCTGACAAGATCGGACAATATCAAAAGAGGGCGCTCTCTCTGCGTTATGCATATTCATGATGTGTCCAGGGCTTTAGAGAAGAAGTTATATAACAATGAATAATGGTGTTTAAATCACCGACGATTGGCAGCTGATTCGTGGACTGGTTGGAAGACTAGTCCTGACTTCTAACCAGTGATCCGAGTTCGAATCTCAGAGAGCGCTTCTTCTCATTTTTACCCTTTAAATAAGTTAAGTGAGGAAGGAACACTTCCCTGAAGACGTTAAGCCTATCTTGGGTTTGTCTTGTAGAGAACAAGGCATTAGATATGCATGTAATGGACCAATCAGAAGATGGGAAAAGATGGGATGTCGGTTAGGAAAAAAAGGTTTCGCCAGCCGGAAGGGTCCGCAATTCGTCTGACGTTTGAAAAAAAAGTTTGTGTGTCGCCCATTTAGCTGCGAAAAAAACAGACTATAGAAACACTGGATGTACCTTCCCAGCCACTGTAGCAAATTTTGGCTCCCGTATTTGAGTCACATCGGTAATGTCCATCCTGGTCATCCCTGGGAATACATTGCACACTGCAGTCGGAGCCATAGTAATAACTGTCGCAATACACCCTAACTTGAAAACTGAAGTCGATCCTAGTAAAAAAAAAAAAAAAAAAAAGTAAACGAGAAAGAAAGAAAAGGAGACACATTAAGAGTTGGTTACACAAATTACAATCTCCAAATTCTACAAAGGCTTGCCTTAAGTAGTTAAGTCTGCGAAAAAGAACTGTCAAACGTTGACTTTTTCAAGCCATGCATTCGGAGAAAAAGTTTTATAGTGCACACACCCACGAAATACATGTTTTGCAATTAGAGGCAGGCCTAGTTATTGAAGACTAAATGTCTGACTTTGATTCTTCCCTGACATTTCATATTGGTCTTGTGAGTGAAATGATAATTCATGTGCCACCTGGAGCTGTTTTTGTTTTGTTTGTTTGTTTGTTTGTTTTTTGCATGGTATTGATTTGTTGAAACATACAATTCGGAAAGATGTTGGTAGAAAAATCTTTCCTTTTTTGTCATTCATGTCCTAGTGACGTACTGTGACCGTGAACCCAGGCTATACTGCTGCCACGTCGCGCCCGATAGACTCCGTGCAGCCGTTTTGTAAATGGTCATTCTATCACGATCAATCTCGTCATCATTATTCTGGGTATCCAGATCCCAGACTCGGACGAAGACTTGCATGCTGCCCTGTCAAACAATCGAAAATACGAACGCTTTAAGTCGGATTGCACATATACATGCACTAACTCATGGGAGCGGCTAAAGCCATTTCATATAAACTGATGTACGTTACTGCCGGCTGTATCCATTAATTTTATGCAGACCGGCAGTCTATAGCACATCAGCCCTAGAATCATTCCAACCAGGATTTGATCATTGATGTAAACAGATGTGCTGTTGAACAAAGATCAGCGGCAGCTATAGACAGTGTGAAGGGTGGATTTTGGACGGGTGTTTCCGAAGCCAACCTCTTTATTAGACTAATTTGCAAAATATATAGGCCCGCTTGAAAAAAGAAAACATACATTTCTTTTCATAAAGAAAAAGCAAATTACGAATCATTGTTTAAGCCCTTTGGTTCCTGTACAAATGTGACTGCAACTTCTTGGACAGCCCCTACACCCATTTTGGAAAGATCTCGGTCCTTGAGTAGGCCTGACGGACCTGACCCATGTGAAAAAAATCCCTGATTCGTGACTGATGGACTCAATTTTGTGGGTGCAGGGAGTATATGTTGGGTATCAGATTAAAGCTGAGAGCTTTTTCCTTCAAATACTGAAAAAAAATCATGAAAATAGCACTTTGGGTTGCTGAGAGAATGCCAATTATGTCAATTAAGGTAGTCATTTTTCATCCTGTACACAAGTACTTCGAACAGTGAAACATTTTACTGTAAGCCTACTGTGCAATTATCGTTCATTTGTGAAATTTCTTTAGTGTTTTGTCATATTTATGATGCTGAAAGGGTTTAAAATAGGACTAAAAAGGATGAGATACCTGTTCAGGTGGAACATAAGAGGTATTTCCATCAAATTCATTTGTACTTCTTATCATAATATGGGCTGTTGATTGTAAGGATTAGGACATGCACTAGGTACAGTGAAAATTCCTTACGGTGGTAATTGTTTGTGTACATGATGAAAATAACTACTTTTACATAATTAGCATTTTCTCAGCAACCCAAATTGCTATTTTTATGATTTTGTTCAGTATTTGAAAGAAAAACTCTCAGCTTTAGTCTGATACCAAAAACATAAAAATTCACCGATCACTTTTTTTGTTATTAAAGTCAAATGTTTTAGGGTTGTATTTTTTGGTGGGTCACCCTGTATAATACGCTTAATATAGTGTCCCATAGTGCCACTCTGAATAGCTTACCGACCAGGAGGGGACACGTATGGCGTACGGGTTCGCTATCAGGTTGGGTATGGTGGAGGGGAAGTTGAAGTTGTCGTTATCCTCATGAAGTTTCGCTGTTGTGATAGCTGCCATGTCGCAGGATGTACCCAAGGGACTTGAACGTGTTCAAAGAGAATGATTAAGCACAATTTAATATCTGAAGAGGTCTTAAAACTAAACATGAAACCAATAGGCCTAAAGAAATATATAATTCAAAAAAGGTCTACGAGGTATCGCAACTATCCTCGAAAGGGCGGCCAACACACAACGAGCTTTTGTTCTTTTGTTTGTAACAAAACCGACACTTAGTTTAGCCCACTTCAAACTAACTTCTCAGAAGGTGAACTTCACTCTGCACTTATTACATATTCATTTCCATATTTTATATTGTTCATTTATATCTATCTAGCCTTGAGTCAAGACGTCACTGATTTCCTTAAAAGTGGGGTCAATTTTCAAGGTACGGCGTCGCAACACTAGTATAGTTTCAATTATCCTGTTTGTATCTCCGTGCCGTTTCCTGACAAAAAAAGGCATCGCTGTGATGTCAGTGTAGGCACGCACTCTACACTTATGATATCTTCACAATTATGAACCACAACATGTGCACTGAAATTGTTGAACATAAAATTGCGCAATTTAAATGGCCTATGCTATGAATTTTTCTTAAGAACACATTTTGTTCAACTTTCTACTCATTTTCAATGTATGAAAACTATTTCGCATCCCTTTTTGCTTCATTGTATTGAAAAGAAACATTTAGAATTTTCCATGTTTCCCGGACAACTGAGAACGCTGTTGCTGTGATGTCATTTCAGGAAGACATTGTTCTGTTTAAGGGCTTTCTGATCAAACTGTGAACCCAAAATATGTTCATTGAAAATATTTGTGAGAAAGGTTTGCTCATAGGTTAAATGCCATGTACTGACACAACTAAGGAAATCACCAAAGAAATGTAAATTTACGACAGAAAATATGCAAAATTTTACAGGGCATATAGCAACATTTTGTGCTGAAATAGATGTAACATTTGTGAACAACATCACAGTTTTGCTCATGAATATAGAAATTCGCATTAGCATAAAAACACAAAAGGCACTAAAATACCCTTGAAAATACCAAAAACCAAAATATTGAAAATAAGTTTCGCTGTTCTGATATCTGCCATGTCGCAGGAAGTGCCATAGGGACTTGACAGGGTTCAAAGAACACAGTTTAATTGTCTCCAAAACTGAACATGAAACTATGGAAAATAAGGTTAAATGGGACACAGAGGTGCATTTCCCATGATCAATTCTTTAAATGGGCCGTCATGTACTAAGTCAACAAACAAACAGAGAATCGACCACGATCCCGGCCCCCAACACACACGAACAAATACTTATATTTTGGAACACAAACACTGAAGATGCTGTAAAACTGATGCTTCTAGATGATGTCACTCTCTTGCTCATGAATATTTAAAATCGCATCAGCATGAAAGGCTTAAAAAAATAATCATAGAAATGGCCGTATTTTTTTAAGTCAGAAAATCGTCACCGACACGACGAACTGACATGTCTGCGCAAGTGGGAGTTAGTTCGTGAAAACCACGTATCACGAACTGACACCCGGTTAGTACGTGCGCGCGCATATCGCGTATATCGGACACTGACCCGAAATAGAATTATATATTATTTTGACACTTGAATGATACCGACTATCTAACGTACCCTGTATCGTCGCCGTCGATACACACAAAGAAGTAGTTATCACAGAAGTCATCGCAGCCACCAAAGAAGTCATCACAACAACCACCGTCATAATCATTATGGTCGGAATTGTAGAAAGATACAAACTTGAACTGGACTGTAGCAGTCGCCCATACTAAAAGGAAAACCTGCCCAAACAAGAGCAAAAGGGTATAATGACCATTATAATGAACATGACTTGATTAAAGATTTAGACCAACAGCCTACAAATAATTATGATGCTGGTCATTTTCCCCTATTTTGGCAATATCCCAAAGGCAGGCTCGTTGGTCGAGCGGTAAGACGTTTACGCTAGTAAGCAGGCAGTCGTGGGTTCGAGTCCCACCCGAGTGATTCTTCTCACGATTTTTCTCACAATCACTCGGGGGCAACACTGAGCATACAGTGTTTATAAAATCCGTCGGTGCAAGACAAAAAAAACCGATATTGAATATCTTTGCAACCAAACATTAATATCTAAACAAGTGTGGTGTTATTGTAAAGTTTCCTAATGAGCTACCGATTACGGCGATCCGAAATCCATAAAAACTAACCAAGTTAACCACATCGAATTGTGATAGCAGCTTAAAGTAGCCATGCTTTAATAACTGCAATCCAGGTTTGGGTCAAGGGGAGAGGCGGGGATTAACTGCATGGGAGGGGGGTTATCCTGCATTAAAGGGAAGATGCAACATTTGCAAACATCAAAAAACGAAATGATCACGAAATACCTCACTGAATTGCTAGGGATTGACAGTCTAAAGCATCCTGTAAAATGGTGGCTCCTGGTGTGCTGACATTTTCAAGAAAAACTGTAATTTTTCCAACGCTGGTCGGCCATGAGAAAACTCTTTTTTTTTTTTTTTTTAATGCTTTTCATATTTAGTTATTTCGCATTTTCTTTGCAATTAATTTCACACTTGTGAAGGGGTACAAGCCTGCTAGACTGATTATTTGACCTTACAATTCCCTAAAGTCTTTACATTTCTCCGTCAGGGTCAGGGAACCAGACTACAAGAACATGATTTGTGGCAGCAATTGTTTTCATCTTTGTCGTCGAAACAAGAGTATTAGTGATCTATATATAATGATATATAACTTTTAACTAAAATCTATACGATAATAGAAGGACCCTATCCAGGTCAACTTTGTATAACCTTCATTGTTATCCCCCCCCCCTGCGGTTATTGTCACCCACATGACAAATTTGCTGAATTTCGCTACAAGGTACTTGATCCTCGCATTTATATAGAATCTACTACTAAATCAGTCATAGGCCTAAGTGGTTTACTCCTTTGCAAATATGCTGAAAATTCGAAGTCATAAATAATACACGTCATTATTGAGCCTCCATTGTATTCTGATCTACGAAGTAAGATAGGAAACAGAGGAACCAAGCAAGGGCGGATCCAGAACACAATTTTTGGGTGGGGCCAAAAACAAAAATTGGTCCCCCAAAAAAGTGGGTCAAAAAAATTACGGCGTTGGGTTCGGGGCCCGCTTAAGGGCCCCGAAAATTTTTTGGATTCTAGATGCTCTGTGGTGCGATCTGAGGCAATTTCTGGCCACTTTAACCAATGTCTTTTTGAGAAAAGATGGTGGTGTACTCATTGCCTGCCTTTATTGCGATGTGACATAACAAAAAAAATGGTTTCGTTTTTTGGGGGGGCCATGGTCCCCTTTGGCCCCCCCTGGATCCGCCCTTGGAACCAAGATAGTTCATGTAATACCAGTTCCTTTGTTTATAGTTTTCTTTCTCAGACTATTGATAACCGTTTAAGTTCAACGTAGTGCTAAACAAATGAACAGTCAGTGGGCCTTGCCTGTATACATTAGCACAAGGCTAATTGGAGCGGAGTCAATTACAAATGTATACAAAACAAAACAAGGGTACCGTAGTTTTTGCATTTGAACTTGGTGATATAGGTGATATGCATGGTCTTCGCAATATTCACAGTGTTCACTCAAAAGTCAAAATTGAATCATAGAAAGTTAGCCTACAAAACAACTATAAGGGGGTATTGCAAACTTTTCTGAAAGGAAATATCTTACATAAGCATGGTGCCAAATAGGGACCTGTATGGGAGCGATAGCCCTATTGATTTCTGCCTGCCCTTCCCCTTCGACCATCACTACAATCTCTAATTCTTCGACCATAATTTTCGACCGTTACATTCCAAATTAATTAAGTTGAAGGATCAGTATTGACGCATAGTCTATAGGCCAGGTCAATCAATGATAAGTCTCTTCTGGTGCAGGGCGTATTGTACCAGAGTCCGCCAACAGTAGGCCGAGTCGCTTTGGTTTAGAGTCTCAATAACACTTGTAACCATTATGACCAAATAAAAAAGATCTCAAAATTCTTACATGTGACAAAGTCGTCAAAAGAAGAACAAACTTCATGTTTGACACAGGTCGCTCGCAAAGTAAACTCGTTGATATTCGTGTATAAATTTCTCGTAAACTAAAAATGTGTTGTGCTTTTATGATGCGCAACAAAAATGGACTTTGGTTCCGTGTACGACTACCTTTATATTCGCAACCTGGTGAGAATGAGCAAATAAAATAGACCCTAAAGAATAACGGACCACGGAGTTTCGACTCTAATCAGTGCTAATGTTTTGCAAATGAGGGTCATGGCCATAAACTTATGATAAAGAAACCAAAGTCACAGTTTTTTTTCGGAATACAAAAGACGGTGTGGCGCTAATCAGCAGTTGCGTAGAAATTGTTTGTTTGCAATCTTTATCTCACAACACTGCAGCACCAAGGATCAGGAATGTCAACATAACACTATAAATATTTCTGCCCTCCCTGTTGCTGTATATATTTTGAGTCAGGTTTCTGTTGTCTATTTTTTAAAGCATTTGGTTCATTGCTTCATTTTCATATTAAAGTCATCTTATCCTAATATAAGTGTTGTAATATAGGCCACGAAAAATGTGACTTGGAAACTGCTTCTAGGTTTAAGCTTATTTAGGCTAAACTGGAGAAGAGTAGAACATAGTGAGTACAATCATCTTCATCCAAGAATAGAATGATTAAGTTAATTACTGTACTAATTCTAAACACAAATACTACAATTAAATAAAGAAACAGGTAACCAGTCATTATTTACACGCTTTGTTCAATTCTAAATCATATCAGCGTAACTATGGAGCTATAAAAAGGATAGCTCCATGGCGTTTCATCGTCCAGAAAATGTAACTTCAAACTACAGAAATATAGAATACTGGAAGGAAAATGTAGCTAAACTTATAGTATATATTGTCAAATAGGATACAAGTAAACATTGAAAGGAGAAAACAAAATAAATTGGTCATCCCTCTAAATTGTAGAAGAGTCGAACATGTATACAGTCATCTTCATCCAACAACCGAATGACGCTCAAAGCGCAAAATTCAAAATGAAAATCTAGAGGGCGCTTTGTCAAATTAAAATAACAAAAGAAGTAGATACAGTTGAGCGATCTACATAAATGCAATGAATATGTAAACATTGGACAAACCAAAAATCAAGGGGGTGGCCAAATATCGCTTTAGTTTTAAAACAACAGTGACATAAGTAAGAAAGAAAAGTTGAGACTAAGAAAGTCCAATTACAGTACAGTGTAACTACCCTCACATCAGAAGACAATTTCAAGTCGGGCTCGATTCAGAGCCAAAGTCCACCCTTCGATTAAGAATTGAATTTCAAAGGTGCGTCATGACAGGGGGATGAGGGGGATAGTCCCATATAGTGGGAGAAGAGTGAATTATTTCACCTATGTTGCCATTTGTATAATTGTCTTTATCAACCGTTTAAAAACTGGCCACGTGACGGGCTCTCGACCAACAGGAATGGGTAAAACTGTCCAGTGTCACATGAAATTTTGACTCCTTTGAAATCCGGTGCCTTTTCAAGGGCGGATCCAAACAAATCCATTTTTTAGGTGACTTCGCAATAAAGGCTGGCAATGAGTACATCACCCTCTTTTCCTCAAAAAACATTAGTTAAACTGGTCAGAAATTGCCTCAGATCGCACCACAGAGCATCTTCAATCCAAAACAATTTCGGCGCCCTCAAGCGGGCCCGAACCCTACGCCGTAATTTTTTGGAAACATTTTTTTGGTCCCCCAGATTTTCTGGATCCGCCCTTGTGCCTTCTAGATACCGTTTTATTGGTTGAACGTTCACAATGTACACGTATGCATGCGCAATACTACCAGTGAGTCAGTATGTCATAGTCCTATTAATTCACACCACACCGGCACAGCTGCATTCTGTGCGACATCGCGCATTAGGGGACGCGCGCGCCAATCTCTATATAATGAGTTGTGTACGACATTGGATTATAGCAGTCTTGCAACGTGGGGCCAGTGACCTCGCGTGTAAACATCGGTGGTCTGTCCAGTGTTAAGTTGCCGAGTTATCATTCAATATATTTATATTTTTATTTATAGAGGTTCTTCACTGTCATTCTATTTTAAAGAAGCTTTCAGTTGAGTCAGATTTGTAAAAAACAAACAAAACAAAAAACAAAAAAACTAAAAACAGACCAGCCATAATCTTTCAAAATAAAAGAAGATTGCAGTCACTGAGAGTTTATTTCAGAGTAATTCGGAGCACAGACTATCAGCAACCAGTCGGCGGTATATTTCCCCAAAAAGGAGCTTATTTCCTAGGGCCTTTAAATTGCTCGAGTACTTTCTAGGGTCTGAGGTACAATTTGGACGTGGGTATCCGGGTGCGTTCGCCTCAAACGTAGGCCTACAGGTGTCGTTATTTACAGGGCTAGAGATTCGAATTCGATTCCCAGGAAAAATTCGCCACAATATTGTGGGTGGTGTGAATGGCTTTGACGTACATGTACATGTGTGATCCAGCACCGATCGAGTGGAGTCGGGAGGCCTGGAATTCCTCGATGGTTTGAGTCTGTTTCCTTGCTTCGACCATCGTAATGGTAAATTTAGATGTTTAGGTATCAGGTATATTCATTAGGGTTATTAATGTACCACTTTATTTTACTGTTTCATTTTTTATAAATGAATTGTACATGTATAACTGCTGGAATCGGAAATGACCTTCATTGAGATGATATATGAAGAAAACTTGGGGGAGGGCCTACAAAAATACCGCACTGTGTCATGAAACATATAAGCCTACCCACACACACCCACAAGCGCAGAGAAAAGTTTTTAAAAGGTTTTAGGGTATCTCGCAGAATTTTCAAATTTCACCAACTGACACTGTGCAGCATGTATGCATCGACCCAACGTATAAAAATACGTGTAAAGTCTGTCGTTCTGAAGCACGGTGGGGAACGGGGGACTGATGTCGTTCCCCAACGATTTTCGTCGCTGAATAAAAAAATGTAGCCTACATTTGATTATATAGCTCCGAACAGCTAATTTAATGACTCCAAACTCGAAGAAAAAAAAAACCGTTTGATTGATGATCCTGTGCTAAAACTTTGGCAGTCGTCAGAAATTGCCTCAAATCGCACTACAGGGCGCCAAGAATCCATTTTTTCAGGGGCCCTTAGGCGGGCCCCGAACTCGCAGCGTTAAGGCTTCACACTCGCACAATTAGTAATGTTCAAGATACACATGTATGTACCACCCCCACTTTCAGAAGCGAATGACGCCTTCGAGAATTGGTGCCAACAGGCTGTTAGAGCTAGGACCTGTAACAGTTTGGCCTGGCTTGATTTGTACAACCCCCTTCCCGCAACAAAAGTACGTGTTCTGGATCCGTCCTTGTACCTCCACTCCCAATAGGCCTAATCTATAGGCAGAGATTTTTATTATGTGTTTTTTAGACAGGGACATTTTCCGGTTCTTATTACATGATTTTCCTAGTGTATCCGACTTCAGGCGTTGATTACAATAACATGGTTCTTGGGGACATTCCTCATTTTGCCATTCCTCATTCCTCAAACTGCCCTCAAACGCACATGAAAGCATTACGATCGCGTTTAAAATTATCTCCTCTCTTGTAATGCAAAAGTGCCCCTAAAACACAAACACCCCTCTCGCATTAACGAGATTGTGAACCTTCTCGTGATGAAAAACTATCCCTCGAAAACACGAATGACCCCTCTCGCAATAACAAAATTGTGCCCCTCTCAAAATGGAAAACTAAAGAAATAATAGTGCTCCTTACGCTTTTAAAATGTAATGCAAACATTTTAAAAAGTGTATATCAATGTTGGTAGTAAATTTTGCTCTGGGTAACATGTATTCCTTGCAATGTGAACGAAAATAGTTTCACAATTTCTCCTCTTTGACGGAAGGTGCCTTTTTTTCTGAGCAAATCCTTCTTTTTGGTGATGCCCCCAGTTTTAAAACGTTCCGCCGCCGCCGATTGGCGTATTATATGTGTAGGTGTTGGTAAAAATTATACTCGCTTGTTACTAAATCACATTTTTCAAATCGAATATAGGGGTGGGCAGGTGGGTCAAAACAATGTGGAAAAAAAATCCAAATTTAACAACATTGAGAATTTTGAATGGCCCCTTACAGGATGTTATAGGGAATGTTTATACATGTACATCATTGGCTTTTGCCGTAATTTTCAGAAATGAAGTATTTGGGGGGTTAGTATAATAGATCCAAATATTGTTACACTGACATGTTTGAAGTACGGTGTTCTAAAATGCTGGAAAAACCAAGAAAAATATCAATGTTCAAGTAGTCTGGTTACTTAACTCCACTAAAGATGAAATAGATTAAAAATGCCGGAAAATTGTAAGGTAAGGGAACCAGTCTAGCTGGCTTGCACCCGTTCATGAACATGGAACCAAAAGTAAACAAAATTTGGACTGAAAAAAAACCCACCAAATTGTAAATTTGGAGCAGTAGGTGAAATATAGTTTGGTTTTTCCAACGGTGGTGGGCCGACCACCGTTAAAATTGTAAATTTGGAGCAGTAGTTGAAATATAGTTTGGTTTTTCCAACGGTGGTGGGCCGACCACCGTTAAGATGTTTTATTTCCCGTCGTAAAATACCAACAGTACCTTAGCTTAATCGGTAAGCACTGCTGCTGGTACTGTCCGTGAGTTCCAGGTTGGCGTCTTCGTACAGGTTTAGGGCATGTGGTTCACTCGGGGGATCAGGGCTTAAGGGTGCCGCCCTGTTCCTCCCTTAGCTCGTTGCTTTTACATGGCGCCTGGCCCTGCGGATGTTATATGGATGGATAGGGAAGGAAGTGTGTATTGGTCGGGAACGCCGAGATGCCGGAAGAGTCCTAAGGGATTGGTTGGGGCATTGTTATGGCTCAGACCGATCCCCGAATGCTTGGCTAGCACATAACTTTTCGATTTTTTTAATCCTCTATATTATTAAACTTTGATTTAGTTTATGTACATCTGCTCGGCAGGTCTATACGGTGATATTAAAAACGAGACAAAGGTCTTTGTCACAAATCAATGAATATTTGATCATTGACTATAATCAAAATTAAGTTTCGTTCGATCAATATGACTACCATTATTAATGGCGTAATTTGCAATTGACGTAAGAAACGCCATATACAATATTACACAGGAACAAATAAAGATGTGATGTATATTATGGCTCGCACCATGCTTTCAATGGGGGCGCTGTTCAAATCCGACGATTATAAATACTATATAAAAGAAAAGTATACAAGTACCCCCCTAACCAAGCTGCCTCTGTCCTGTCCGTATTTTGTGCACAGTCGGACGTCACGGTACCAGTATCTTTTTTGGGGTGTCGGAGAGATAGAGGGGAGGGGGGATTTCCTTATTTTTTTAAAACAATTTCTATGAACAATCTTTTTGACAGAGCTGGGGGTAGGGTTGGTGTGACCGCCGAACACCCTGGATCCGCGCCTGGGCGACTCTTGTACACTGCTAGTGTGAATTCGATAGTATTTGCCGGCGCAACGTCAGATCATACGTCGTGTCAAAAAGTCTTTCTTATGATCCTCAATAACTATGTTGTTTACAAATAGAACTAAACAAAAAAATCCCCCCATGAAACCTTGTCGCCCCCCCCCCCCACTGAGATTTTGAGTTTCTAACAAAATTATCATTGATCTACATGACGCCCTTCATGAAATGTTCCGGCCCCCTCCCCCTCCCCCTGAAAAATATCCTGGCAACGCCACTGTGTGTACATGAGTATTTACACACCGGCAATCGTGGACCAAGTACAAAAAGGTGAGGACACAAACAATACGTCCACAATTGACCGATAGTCCTTGAATGAAATGTGTGTACAAAACCAAGGGGGTCCACGACTGCCGGTGTTTACGAATGTGTGTGCATGCAAGCGCATGTATTTGGATTTTTGATACTGCTTAAGTACACAATACGACCCCAGTTTAGATCGTTCAGTCGCCAAAGGTTCATGGGTTTGCTTTGTTTCATCTCAAAGGCCTTTTCATGCCGGTAGACTTGAGTAAAGGTGTATGGCAACCCTAAAAAAGACCATGCGAGTGGCAGGCTAGTTGGCTCCGTGCGCCGTCATCAGGGGCGTAATTCCCGGGGCGAGGGTGGGGTGGGGGTATATACCCCACACTTTGAATCATTCCCCACTTTTTTGTGATGAGGAAAAAAGAGAGGATTTTGAGGTTTTTTCCGAACGTCCCAGCAACTAAAATGTATTCAATAGAAAGTGTAGAAACAAAGTACAAGCCCCTATAAAAACGTAAGCGCGAGTATACATAATTGATAAAAGAGCATCCCAGTATAATGTGTTGTCCAGCCCCCCCCCCCCCTTGCCTTCCGGGCTATTCGGGCGTTTCATGTGCCACCAAGAGTTTGCCACGGAGAGTTTATTTTTCCTATAGTGCATTGTGGGAGATGGTCGACAAATTCGCAGCGGAGGACATTTGAAATTGATAGGTTTTTTTTCCGGTCAGTAGTTTCGTAAGCGTATGATTCGAGTATAAATTTGCCTTTTTCTTTTCTTTGTATCAATATGGTGATTTTAGTAAGGCGGCAGACCGCTATACCCGAATTTATAACCACTTAGGCCTAGCTAAAGTTGTTTAATGACACTCATTCAAATGGGCCTTGTTTTGTAGACCGTAATTTGAAAAACTGACTCTCTATGGCAAACTCTTAGTGGCGCTTTGCATTGTGAATCGTTCGAATTTTAGGATTTTGGTTATCCCCCATCCCCCCCCCCCCCCCCCCCAACTCGCCAGCACAGATATACGCCACTGGCCGTCATTGCACTCGCGTGGTCATCACGATTCTAATCCTGCCACCGGCTGACGTTTAAATATGACATTGTATTATAATGGCATCATTCCCTAGACTTAAGTAGCCTAAGTACAAGAAAAGATGAAGTTTCCCAAGCTAGCGAAGGGAGCTGAATTAGATTCAGATAAACAAAATTTAAATACGTAAATATTTGTAAACGGGTCAGTAGTTTGATATGAATATAATGAGGTTGGGGAAACTTGCTAGAATTTCTCTCAATCATAGCGACATCAGTGCCGGCCGAAAGACGTGCGACGCGAAACAATGATTGATGAGACAGATTAAGGACGAGCTTGGTACGGTTAATTGCTCGTAGTAAATCTGAATAGTCAACTGCTCGGTACATGAGAATGATTGTATAAAAGAGTTACGTAACAGCATTCATGTGTATAGCACAATGCTGATGCATCTTTCGTGCAGCTATGAAACACAAAGTAACTCTCCCACTGCGGAAATAAGGATTATGATTTAAACGCAAAGAGAAAAGCACCTACTGAAACAGCCTTGTTGTTAAGCTGTCTGACAGCGGACCCAGGGTTAGGGGTTCGAATCCGCTTGGTGCCATTATTTTGGTTTTCGATGCCCGCGGTTCTGTCACTTAAGAGTATTAATTTCCCGTCGTCATTTACCAACAGCAGTTAGCTCGGTCGGTCGGTAAGCTGACTCACAAGTTGGGACTGTCTGTGAAGTCCAGGTTGGCATCTGCGTATAGGTACGGGGTTCTTTTGCTGACTCGGCAGCAAGGCTAAGGGTGCCACCTCGTTTCCTCCCTTTATGGTGCCTGACTTTCCAGTTACATGGATGGACAGGGAAGGAGGTGTGGTGGGCCGGGTACCGAGTCCCGGAAGAGTTCTATATGGAAGTCGGTAAGGGGCTCATTGAGTTAGGGTCATAAGTCCGACTCCTGAAGACTTGGCCATCGCCACATAACTTTTTGTTTTATTTTCTTTCTGTTCTATTAGAGGACAATTGCAAGAATGATTAATTTGTTTTATTGAGAGCTTGAACTGTAATCGTTCGAAACATTTTTAAAATTGACCGAAAATAAAATAAAAACTTCAATCCAGCTATAAATAAAGTTTTTGTTTCATTGTCGCAAAACTGTATGTACATGCTCAGTACCTTTGCGCATACCTTGTTCGGGCCTGTTCCCTGATCCCAGACTGCGGTGGGGGGGGGGGGGTCTTTAAATTCTATTGTGGAATTTTTCTTACTTTTATATTTTTCTATAGGCACAGCCGTAGCTGTCAACCCCCGTATATGAAGCGACTTCCTGTGCCGACATGACAGAATGTACAATCTTTTGACATGGGTTTCAGAACCGGATTTTAGCTTCGCGGAGTTTTGAGCAGCGGTGTTTATTATTTGCATTCTCCACTTTTTCTTATTCCCTCTTCCCATGGACGTCGCGAGGGGGCACCCTCCCCCCCCCCCCCGGAAAGCGGTAAAAAGGGGGGAAAGAAAAAGAAAGGAAAAAGACGTGCGAAGCCATATTGCTGTTTATTTGATGGGGGGTAGGACAAATGCTCCCCTGCTCAGGCTAAATAAAAATGATAAAATTGAGAATATACTGAAAAAATTAAGGAATTTTGGGGAAAAAATGCTTCCCCCCCCCGGAAAAAAATTCTGGCGATGCCCATGCCTTTCCCCTGCCTTCTCCATTCTTCGGAACACTGGTACCTAGGGCCTACGAAGCACTTAATCCGGGCCTATACAGGGCTAGTCAAAAAGAAAGTGACTTGGATTTATTTTGATGCACCAATGAAGAATGTCTGAAAAGAGAATGTTCTTCCACTCATCTAAAAAAAAAAAAAAATAACTGAAATTGGTATATGCTAGCAGAAATTACCCATGTTTTATTGAAAGATCATATTTTTGTGGCCGTCTATGATATGCCAGTAGAAGGTTTTGAGCTGAGTAAGAATTACAGATCTCAAACAGGCATTCAAATACATTTCAGATTTTAATCATTGAGTCAAGACTGAAATATTCTTTTTTTCTCTCAAATTTTGTGTTTTAATTATGAAGAACAAGTCAGCTCTTCCCCCCTGAAATATTAATGGCAAATTTGGTCTGTTTCCTTTGCAACTTTTCATTCACTCTCGAAGGTGGGAAACGTCCATGTTTCATTGTACTTATAATGGTATTCATCAATTCGCAGGAGCTAAATGATGAGTGGTGGACAACTGATTGTGTGATTATTTTGATTAAAAGAGACATACCGTAGGACTTTATGCAAATTGCGTGAAAGTTTCAGAGTAACTAAACTATAACTTGTACTGTACCCCTATGTTTATTTTATGAAATGGAGCGAGCCACATATTTTTTGAAATGTTCTTTTCTAATTCTGCCACTTTCTTTTTTAAATACTCGCCCTGTATATTGAACGTTTCGATGACTTATATAATGGAATAACACGGTGCGAAGTACGATAAATACTGTTTAATAGCTATTAGATTTACGCTTTCTAGCTCATATTCAAGCTTTAGAAATCTAACAGTTCCCGAACGTTTTGTATTCTGCGAAATTTGATCTCCGCATAAATGTTGGTTTTATTCCTATTCACAGCGATATACTGTCAAAGACTTCATCAAGCTTGTCTCACGTTTTTCCTTAAAATGTCTGCAATTACTCTGATAATAATCATGTTCCTCCAGAGACGAAGGATGTTGACTTTGCGAAACATCCTGCTTTGGGTTGAGAAGCAATTTTTTTCTGAAAATCGTTGGTCTTTCGCCAAAAAGTCTCTTGCCGTAGAGTGATGGGATTTTAGTTAAATGATTTTGATGGTAAAATGGGGAATAAAAAAGACATCTGGTTTGAATAGCTGATGTCTCCAGTCTTATTTATCAAGACTTCCATTTATTCTCAATCAATCAATCACTCAAATCTTTAATTTTCCCAACGCATACAAGTACATAATTCTCTTCCACGGGGACTGGAATTTTGTGCGTCAAAATACACCAGAAGTCGCGTGTATTGTGTTTTGTGACACATCAAGGCGCAGTAAATTCTCCTGTAAATTCATGAACACTTCCAACAAATTTATGCATTGATTAAAGATGAATTTAGCAGTTGTGTTGAACATATATACATGGATGATAAATACTGCATATAATCATATTGACAAATTGTAGTTTTCATATATCTGTAAAATCTCTTTTTGGTTTATTTCATTATCAAAAACACTTAATCAAAACAATTTGCGAGTACAAAAAAGTTTAAATTTGGGTACAAACTACAAAAACGAAATTTTATACTGAGGTATCCTGCCTTATCCGATTGGTATCTGATAGGTTTCGTATGGTGTTCAGTGTGACTACATTCCGATTTTTTTTTAAAGCGAAATTGTAAGGCGAAGTCACTTTTCAAATAATTATGAAATACTTCTTTAATGGCTTAATTTATACCAATACAAGTTTTTTGACCAAAAACCAAGGATGATTGAAAACCTTGTAAAGGGATACAGTTCAACACTGAGATAAAGCAGTTTTTCGTGTGAAAACAAAAACACCTAAATATATTGAGGTCGACTTTATCCTATTTTCAACGAAATTTACAAAGAAGGGTTTTGATACAACTCGCATGGAAACAAATAACAAACAAACAAACAACCCAAAATAAAATTCAACAATATAAATCTCTATATATTATTATAGGCCAATCTGTGCTATCAATTATATCACGAAGGCCCCTTAAAATGGCGACAGCATTGCGCTAGCTATTGCTCAGATAATCCGTCATGGGGCAGTATAGCTTTGTTTAATAGCTCACACAATGCTTTCGCCATTGAAGGGGGGCTCGTGTGTGTATCGTGATCACGTGATCTAATCCGTCTATGCCTCGAGTATAATGAATGAAAGTTTACACAATTTGGAATATATAATGCAAATTATTCTGCAGGCTAAACTATGCCTATCTTGTGTTTACGTCTAAATTTGCACGCCTAAAGCGATATATCATACATTTCTGTGTGTGCATGAACAAATGCTTACTCTGTATTAAAATATCATCACTGCTCTATATAAAGCGGTTTTTCTGTGTACGTATGTTCATCGATTGCTCATTGTGTTGATCACTTACATTGCTAAACTATACAGGGTGATTAAAAAAAAAGCGAAACCCAAATGTCGAGACTATTGTTTTAGTGCAGGTCTGCATGTAGAACTTTCAAAATCTAGGACATGAAAGGCCAATTCATAAGCTTTTGTTTAGTACAAGAATTATTCAATTCACTTGTGTACTTTTTAAGTTACGGAATTTTAAACACAACCACCGTTTTAAAGTTCTGTCAACGGATCACAAAAAAGGTGTGCGTTCTTTCAGCAAAACGAAAACATTTCACGCACATGTGATTTGGTTTCGTTTCACTGAAAGAACACTTACCTTCATTGTGATTCGTGGACAGAAGTTTAAAAGGGTGGTTGTGTGAAAACAAAAATTCCGTAACTTGAAAAGTACACAAGTGATTTGAATTATTCTTGTTCTAGCTTATAAATTGGACTTTCATATCCTAGATTTTGAAAGTGCTAAATGCAGAACTTCACTCAAACAGTGGTCCCGAAATTTGGGTTTCATTTTTTTTTACTCACCCTGTAAAGCATAAACTTTAATAGTATATTACAATTATACAGCAGCTGCAATTAAGTTTGTGCAATACGGACATAGTGAAAGCAATGTAGAAAGGGGGTATGAAATACAAATACCTCGCCATAGTTTGGAAGGTGCCCCTTTAATAGCTGATCCCAGGGCCGCTTTTACTTTGTTAAATCATGACAATGGATACTGTAATTCTACTAATCTAGAACGGCCGCGTGAAGTCAACCTTGTACAATACATTGTATTTAAATACACATAATTCAACACCACTCAAATACCGTCTGGCACAGTATTTGCGTCAAAAAGGTGCAGTACAGTAATCAGAGATAACATGAGTATCATTCATTTCTTACAAAGTAACCGACAACTTTCAATAGCTATTTGGTTTATGGCACAAAACCATTTTACATTACTGTGATCATGGACGTTAATTTTTTTTTAAACTTCGAGACACACGGCGCGTTCAGTGATGTGAAAAACACCATGTCCAACATCACAGTTGGTACTATTTTTTTTTTTTAATTTGGCACTGAAACTGCATAAATGCCGGGGGATGGGAGGATGCACCCCCACACTTTCTGACCGGGGGCTGGGGTATTGGATCATCCCCTCCCTCCCCCTCCCCCCCCCCCCCCATTTTTGGAGGTGAGAAACCAAACAAATCTTCCCAACTGTCCAAATTAATAAAATAGTTTTGCAGCAAAAACACGGAGAACAAGCTTTCAATGCCCTGTTTTGAAGGTTAATAACCCCTAGGCCCTTTTTGCTAGGAACCATCTTCAATCCTCCAAAATCCTTCAAAATCCTCCCAAAGTGTGCACTCATGCTGAAATGAAGGATACCCAGCGCCTCAACCCTTCAAAATCATAAGACAGTGCCTCTCAAAATGCATTCATCCTCAATTCTCATCTTCTTCAAACATCATTCATCCTCAATCCTCATGTGCTTCAACACCATTCATCCTCAATCCTCCACAATCTGCCTAAACCGCCAGGGGGATTTTGGAGGATTGAGGTTGGTCAAATGAAAATCGGACTCGTATGAAAATCGGACTCTTTTCCCCTTTTATTGGTTAACCCCTCTCACGTGACCGGTACCTCTCCTAATTATCTATACATGAGCATGCGCAATACCACCAATGAGTCCGTATTTCATAAAACCTAAATTCATGCTACACCGGGGTTTAAGGGACGTATAAAACGCATGTTTCCATTACATATACATCATTTTGTTTCGTGAACAGCACCCCTAGTGTTGCATGGTGTCAACCCCCCCCCCCCCCCCCACCTGTTTAGAATTCCCACGGCCGGGCAATTTTGGGATTTGGCCGTATGGTCATCCCCCCCCCCCATCCGCCCCACTCGCCGGAATGGATTTACGCCACTGACGAATGTCCTATTTCATTGTACGGGTTCTCCTTAGCAATAGCTTCGGCCTTGAGCGCGGGAATATCGGCGTAGTCGTTGTCTGCTTTCTCCTTGCCCCCATCCAAGGCAACGAAGAAGCCTGAGTCGTCGGCACAGGCGGCGGCAGACCCACAGTGGTCAGGCTGCTCACAGCTCGATATGTACGCGGGGTTGACGGACTCCACCATGTTGGGGCGGTCGGGTCTTCTGGGTAGAGTAGGGGCGTCATCCCTGATGCGGGTACTGTAGCCGATGTCCACCTCCCCGATGCGGGTATTGTAAGTTGTCTCCAGATCCAGCGGCTCGAGGGCCGATTGGCCCCGGTCGCGGCCTCGGTACTTGATCGCAGCATCCTTGGCTCGATTGATGCTGTAAGAGCAAAAAACATACATCTCATGTAGGCGTATACTCCGATATAACTTTTGGTCAGAATAACTCAAATGTCACACTTACGGCTATCTGAATAATCACAAAACGGGCTTTTATATAGCGCTTTTAACTAAGATCAAAACGCTTTATACATTATTATCACCCCTGATCATTGGACCAATTAAACATTCCAAATACCATCTTAGCTCCCTGGGGAGTATGCAGCTCGATGCTGCCTGTTAGGCGCAAGGAAGCTAATTCAATCACAATAGCCATCTCTACCCTCACAGGTGCAACTATCAACAGAAAACATATCGTCAGCCGGGTGTAGTTAGGACTGATTTCTAGTTCAATCTCATTTCTAACGGTGCAATTTTTATGAGGTATAAAGCGCTGTTACTGGAACATGCCTTGGAAGCTTAGATAACGCATTTTAAAAAAAATTGAATTCTAGCGAAAACTACGCGCAGCAGATGCTTGCTTTGAACTTTAATTGGTAACGGTTTGTTCTCATTTTGGGAAGTCGTGAAAGTAAAAAAAGTAGAAAATATTACTTTAATTCAACATCGTATCTTGAGAAAAATAAGAACTTTTTATCGGAATACCCTACTATTTCTCAATTTATTGGTAAACTGGTCATTGCTATTTTCCTTTTGAAGTTTGAACTTAATAATTTCATAAGTAGGCATATGTTAATGAAATCGTAAGAGTAACAATTTGATGGCCTGCAAAAAGTTAATATAAAACTGATCGTTACATTGATGATATATCTGAAAACTGCTTTGATATAGGCCTACCAGCACCCATCGACATCCTTTGCAAATGCAATTGCAGACAAATATTTTCTCCTTTTTTCCCTGGACCCATGACGTCCTGATTCGACTTTAATTTCGAGCATTATTACTTACTATCCTTTTCGGTAGGAGATGAACCCGACCGCAACAACCGAAGCCACAACAACGACAACGAGTAGAATGATGTACCAGTTGGAACCGATCCAGTTCTGTAAAGAAACAGCATATACCTGGCTTTACCGTCTGTAATATTCCATCACCATAGTTGAATTGTCACCATAATTTACTTATCTGACCACCATCATCTTATTTTCACCATTATCAATTCAACATTATCACCATCGTCACTGCTATATCACCATTTTCACTACCATCTTCAACCATTACTGTTAGTGACATCTTCCTTCTATTGGCATTTGTCCATCAGCTCTCGATCAGTTTAACATTTTTAAAACACCGAGTCACTATTAAACAAGATTGCTACAGGCCACTAGAGGTGGCAGCTACAAAAGAAAACAGAAAACGTGAATTTAAAGACAAAATGAAACGAATTACCAGTTGACTTTCCTTCAAATTGACATGTAAAAGTTAGAAGGGGAAAGAGGGTGGGCAATGACTTCCACAGGGAATCAGTGAGCGGGAAAACGTTGAGTAACTACCTCAACTCGTGGAACAGAAATGACAGAAGGATGACAGGAGGCAGGGGAGGGAAGTCAAGATGCAAGGAAAGAGTGAAAATGGACAGTCCTCCTGACAGAAGGAGTAGCGCTAAAAGGAAACTAAGCCTCTGTCGGCGAGAGGTTCTATATACAGGATGTCTCAAAAATAGTGTACGTCTAAATAGTTTTGAAATAACAACAAAACCATGAAGTAAATGTCTGCTTGTGCAGATACACCTATAGGCTAATCCTTTGCCTCAACCCCTACATTTTCCCTCACGCCTCACTGCACAATGGTCAATTGATCACAGCAACATTTCTGGACACTCTGACCAAGTTCCTTGCCTTTTAATCAATTTCAGTGCTTTGTTATGTAAGCTGTGTAATATCAGTCATCATTTGCCCTCGAGCATTAAACTGAGGTCTGCCAACTAGATGACTGATGGCCAGGCTAAAAGTTCCAATAGCCCTGATGATTGAATTACTGTTAGCCATGCCGGCAAATGATTCCAATCCCCAAACTGCAGCCCTTTTTTCACAACATGAAAGAGTTTACACAGCTTACATAATACCAAGTCACTGAAATTGAGTAAGTCAAAGAATTTGGTCACATGTCCAAAAATTTTGTTGTAATCAATTTGTATTAACCATTGTTTGGTGAGGCTTGAGGGAAATTGATTAAAACTCTTAGGGTTTGAGGCCAAGGATTAGGAGTATCAACAATCAACAATTTTCAAAATTTACTTCGTAGTTTTGTTGTTCTTTCAAAAATATTGATGCGGAATATTTTTTGGGAAGACGTGCTGTAGAAGAACAGCCGGTTATAAGGTCTCCAAGTAGAACTCTACTGACTTCGTATTGTGCCATGATTGATCTTGAAAAGTTTCCACCGTAATTCAAAGTTTCTTCCAGTTAAGGGGAGTTATCCTACCTCTGACGGGTTCCCGGTGTATGGCTCCACAGATCCCTTGTAGATGTAGGCAGGAAGATCCGTTGACGCCCCATCAATCCAAGCCTCAATGGTGTCCTTCTGTAAGTAACCCGACTCGGTCCAAGCTAGAAAGGTCACTTTAGTCAGAGGTGAGCTGGGGTGAATAGAAGGTTAATATTTTGAGATAAGAGCACGATGCATGGAATTTATAGATCACTTCATGGTCAATAGTAACCGACGGATTCACTAATCGCTTTGTGTAGTAGGATTGCCTTTGCGCGATTGTATGGAGTGCCTTAATGTGTGTTATACCAATTAAACTAAGATCTGCAAACAAAAGAATATTTGTTGGTAGATAGCTTGACGATTTTGTTTGAACTAGATTGTTAAAAGGGCTTTTCTCACACCGAAAATGCGTTGATAATCTTTCGGTAAACTAATTACGAGACGATTAACTACACTTTGCAACAATTTTGAGCAAAATTATGTTTGCACCATTAACTGATAATTTCATTTCAATTTCTGTGTCAATTAAGCCTTGCAAGAACATTGTGAAATAATATATATATATATATACCTATCGGTAGATTTGACATAGTCCTCTGTCAGAATGATTTCCACTGACACTGTTTCTCCGGTGTCTCTGCGCACGCGCGAATGAAGTGCGTAGAGTTTCTGCAGCAGTTTGGCCAATTTGGTCTCAAATGCAGACTTATTTCCCAGCTTTCCTATCACGTAGACGACGGCACCGTACAGTTTTGAATCTTAGACACGTGACAAAAACAAAAGAAATACGGGAATCTTTTATTTTTAAAATTTCGTGAAACGATTGCCCCCAAATAGATGATAAATTAAATTTAAAGCACTATACTAAGCTTTGATTTTGATTTTGAAAATGCAACAATTAAAGTACTTGTGAAAAAAATGCCTGCCTTCAAATGTGCTCAACGTGTGCGAATTCGGAGCACAACTATACTCGGCCCGATTCCGAATTTCGCGTTCGTTCGATTCCGCTTCTGCGCTGAGTTTTATCCAACCAACTACATTGTGGTATCACAACTAATGAACGACAGAAAATATTGTCAGATCGGGCTTGATTCGAGTCTGTGGGATTGGGGACACCACTTCACCAAAAACAATGTCAGGTATCTAAGTAGACAGCAAAAGACTTCACAAGACTTTTTATTTCGAAAACCTGTTTGGTTTTATATTCTGGATTTTTTTCCCAATAGAAGATATCAAGCTCCATTAAAATGTGGTACAATGTACTGTCATAATTATAAAGGCTTTGCATAGACAAAGTTGAATTGAGAATGTTTTGTTCATTTAAGTACTAATTCCATTTTGATCTTTTCTTACCTATGTCGCAATTTGTTCCATAGAAGCCGTCATCACAGGTGCATTTATAATTGTAATCGTTAGCGCTGTTGGTGTTTTCACATGTACCATTCTGACACGGTGGGTCTGTGAGGGCGCATGGCTTATCTATCACCGTGTCACACTGAGTGCCCTCGTAAAACACATCACATTCACATCTGTAGAAACCAATTATAATGCTGAGGTAAATGCCAGTGAAGACTGATCCACTGTATGCAGTAGCCATCTTGGAAATATATTTTGCTTATTTTGAATTCAGTGTCAAGATTGAAAGCACAAAATGGTCTGTGCATGAGCTTAGTAAAAAAAAAAATATCGACTGGCTTTCCTCGTTATTGAAAATTGACTAGTCAAACATGCAAAGTTTCATACTATGACTAGAAAAAGGAGTTAGAATCGACACAGATTTCAATTGCTTGCATAGCTATTTTTCCAAAGTCAATGGAAAAATCAAGTCAGATTGACTGATTTTCAGTTGCACCCAGCTGACCCTGAATGGCTAGTCAAATTTGCTTTCTTGTCAAATCTTACTAATGCTTGTTTAGAGTGATGTGCATGCCTGTGGGACTAAAGGTCATGCATCCCTAAGATGAATGTCATGCAAAGGGCGTTAAGGCCTATGTCTTGCTACATGTATTAGTAGTTTGTAAACATGTTTATTAAAATGTGAATACTGATGTTTAGGAATTGAACACAACTGATACACTCAACAACAAAAAAGAAAGTCCCCCCTTTATATTTTTTTCTGTAACTCAAAAACGACTGGGCATATCTTGCTCAAATTACGACTGATCAGTACAGAAATTCCTTAGCAATCCAGCCCTACTCTTTGTTTGGCCCAAAATCGTGATAATGTATACAAAATTATTCAGTTTATGACAAATGGTACCGGAAAAAGGTGCCCTTTTGTATACGTGCAAGGTGAGTGTGGACCACAACTTGCACAAAGTGCAACTGTTCTCGATATCATTGGTCATAAATTGCGTAAACTGTTTTTGATCAAATAAGGAGTATGGCTGGATTGCTAAGGAATTTCTTCTGTACTGATTAGTCGTTATTTGAGTGAGAGGTGCTCAGTAAGACAAAAAAATATTGGAAGGGGGACTTTCTTTTTTTTTTTTTGAGTGCATTAAGATTGTGTTTAATTGCTAAACACAATTGTGCATGACTGCTCACCTGTAGGCATTCAACTCATCCACACACGTTCCATGCTCACACGGCGAGCTAGCACACTCATCTATTTCGTTCTTACACAGCACGCCTTCATACCCCGCCGTGCAGTTGCAAACGTAGCCGTTGATGAGATCCCAGCAAGTCCCGTTCAGACAGGGTGAGCTGGCGCACTCGTCGATGTCTTGGTCGCACGTTTCTCCGCCGTATCCAGGCGGACAGAGGCAGGTGTACCCGTTCAGGTAATCGGTGCAGGTGCCCTGGTGTAGACACGGCGAGCTAGCACACTCATCTATTTCGTTCTGACACAGCACGCCTGCATACCCCGCGGTGCAGTTGCAAACGTAGCCGTTGATGAGATCCCAGCAAGCCCCGTTCAGGCAGGGTGAGCTATTACACTCGTTGGTTTCACTGTGGCACTTTTCTCCGCCGTAGCCCGGCGGACAGAGGCAGGTGTACCCATCCAGGTGATCGGTGCAGGTGCCCTGGTGTAAACACGGCGAGCTGCCGCACTCGTCGATGTCTTGGTCGCACGTCTTCCCGCCGTAACCTGCCGCGCATTCGCAGATGAACCCCGGGTAATCGTCCACGCAAGTGGCGTTGTTCATACACGGATCGTAATCACACAGATTCAACCTCAGACACCTGACATAAGGAGAAAAGACATAATTACTTCTTAAATTTTAAGAGTTTAAAGCCACCGTTCTGTCCAGTTGGAAAATAGACAAGAGAAGTGAGCTGACGACGCTAACCAGATAGTCACAAATTCGCGACCCTCCTAAATTTGGTTGCCAAACGACTAGAGAATAAATGAACTTCTAACGGACAAACTTGGTTGAAATTGTTCACAAATGCTTGCCCAATCATACATGGCGCCACACTTACCAGAAACCGTTGATCTCGTCCACGCAGGTCTCATTGGCATAGCATGGGTTCGAGGCACATTCGTGTATGTCCATCTCGCACGTGTCACCCTCGTACCCGTCGACACAGTCACAGTGGTATCCAGCGAGCTCGTCCTCACAAGTTGCGTTATTTCTACACGGGGAGCTCAGGCACTCGTCCGTCTCCAGATCGCAGTGTGTTCCCTCATATCCTTCTTGACATGCACACCTTTAGGGAGAAACCATTCAGTTCTTCGAATAATCGAAGGTCAAACGCTATTCAAAATGTTCAATGGTATAATGGTCATGGAACGTTTTTGATGTAGAAGTTCAGTTTTCACCAGTAGGTCTACATTTTGAATGAACTTCCAACCGCGTGATAATCCCACACTCGTTTATACGGCTGCAACTGGTGCTCTTCCACCGGGACAATTACAAATCAAGTCAATAATGTGACGACCATTTAAAATTAAAAGTTAATATAGCCAGTCCGATGTTCACAGAAAAAAAAGTGGGGGAGTGTCCCCCTATCGACCAATGACCATGGCCACAATAAATTCCATAATGTTATTGTTCTATTTATTGATCAAATAGTATTGAACGAAATCAATAATGCCGGATTCATTACACTGCATATAATAGGCCTAATTCACGCGTAAATTTGCTTGGGATTCGATCGAACTTACTGATATTTCCCAATGAGATCATGACACGTTCCATTGTGAAGACACGGACTGGAACTACATTCGTCTGTTTCCACGTCACACAAGAAGCCCTCGTAGCCCGTCTCGCACAGACAGTGAAACCCGTCCACTCGGTCAACGCACGTGCCGTTATTGGCGCAGGTTTGGTTGATGCAGAAATCGATGTCGACCTGTAAACAAAAGAAATTACTCATTAGCAAGAAGCAAACCTCATTATTATTAATAGTGAAGAATAGGGGATTGACAGCTGTAGGCCTATGTCATGTTATGCACAGAACCTTTAAAGAGGTTGTGGAATGCTCGAAGACATTTCCGTCATTTTTTGGGTATATCTCTCTCTCTTCCGGTGAAGTACAGTCCACCTTCTGGTGTAAATCGTACTGCGGTTGTTGTGTGCATGCAAGGTGAGGATATATACAGTGCAGGTGATCAGCTTAAACATAAGGTGCGGCTAAAAACAACTCAGGCTGACTTAGCGGAGCTGGACTGTCTGTGTCAGGTAGGTATGTGGGACATCAACCAGGTTGTAGCCTAAGGTGTGATGAAATAAAAACGACTATTGTTTCTGTCATGAAATGAGTACAAAGGTTACTTTTGAGAGCTATTTTTCAGGTCCTGTTTCGACCCGAACGTGCAATTTGTGTAAAAGTCGTCGTTGCGGGCAGCAAACAAAACACAGTAAATCGTGACGTAATAAACAGGACTCGTTTATGCTACTCTGCATCGGGAGTCCTGTTTATTACGTCACGATTTACTGTGTTTTGTTTGCTGCCCGCAACGACGACTATTACACAAATTGCACGTTCGGGTCGAAACAGGCATGACAGGACTTGAAAAACAGCTCTCAAAAGTACCTTTTGTACTCATTTTATGACAGAAACAATAGTCGTTTTTATTTCATCACACCTTAGGCTACATATACCCGAAAAATGACGGAAATACGGTCTTCGAGCATTCCACAACCTCTTTAATAATGCGACATTCAGTCAACTGTTGTGCAATGGAGTGCATGTATGAACATCTGATCTGATCTGATCTGATGTGATATCACCAAGAACATAGCCAACAGCAAATTGCTTGTTGGCCGACCAACAAGAATTTGGTAAAGTCAACAAACAGCAACAGTTGCTTCATTTATATAAGTGTTGCCGAAACCTCTGAATACGTGAATTTGCCTGGCGTAAATGAACAAAAAAGACGACTTGCGCAATAACAAGGGAACATTATTCCGTTTTTACCTCGCACAGATCTCCAAAATAACCCAGAGGACACACACACTGGAACTGTTCAATCAGATCATTACACGTGGCTCCGTTCTGACACGGCTGACCAGCGCAGTCGTCGTACTCACAGAACACGTCCGCGTACACGTAACCAGGGGGACATGCGCAGGTGAAGTATGCCACGTGATCGTGGCAAGTCCCGCCATTTTTGCACGGCGTGGATGCGCAGTCGTCCACGTCGATGTTGCATGTCGTTCCTGTGGAACACATTGACGATTTGTTTTTTTATATAAACATGGTAAAGCTTACCTAAGAAGTCCTTGTAGAATGTGAGAAGTTACAAGGGATACGATAAAAGGAATCATGTGCCAAGTGGGGGAAACTGCATCTCAGTCTATGTAGTATTTTTTTCATGCAGTCCTTTCACCTTTGTGCCCCATTAACCTCATTTTCAAGGGTATTTTGGTGCCTTTTCTGGTTTTTATGCTTATGCCAATTTCCATATTCATGAACAAAAGTGTGATGTCATTTCAGGCCGACACCACTTTGTAACAGCTATTTCAGCAAAAAAAATTACAAGAGTTTCGATATTTTGCCGTTGTAAATTTCCTTTTCTTTGGCGATTAGTTGTGTCAGTACATAGCAGTAAGCCAATGAGCAAACTTTTCTCACAAATGTTTTCAATGAGCAGAATTCTGGATTCACATTTTACTGAACAGTTTCTTCCTGAAATGACTACAGAGCAACGGCGTCCTCGGTTATCCGAAAAAGCATGGACAATTTTGTATATGTTTAAAGAGGGGCACTTCTGAATAAAAAATAACCAAAATGGTGTTAAATAGTTTTCGTACACTTTAAAAGGAGTAGAAAAGTGCAGAAAAAGTGCTCCTTCGAAAAATTCTAAAGTGGTAAGGAGGGCAACTTTTGGTGAAGCCGATCAGACAGGGGTATGTTAACAATGGACACGTGGCATTTTTAACATTCTGTTAGCGGCCCGACAGCAGTATAGCTGATCTATATAGAAGGGATAGAGCAGCAAAAAACTAGAAAGCGCACAGAGAGCGCAAACCTCCGCCAAGGCTAAACAATTCCCCGCCATGTACCAATGGGACCCTTCGGTGGGGCGTGAGAAATACCTGATACGACCAAGGCGCGATGACCGCGAGTGTTGGAGGGCGCCATCTATGGACATGCTTGTCAGTATACACCCAAAAGAAATACTCGCATAAATGGTGCAGAATCCTTAAAACAAACCCTGGATCCAGACCCAGATCCTGATTACTTCCAAAATCTAATGGACCTCTACTGGTACCAAGGACCACGCCTTCAAAAATGTTCATGCAAATCCGTCGATAACTTTTTGAGTATATTAACAAGAGTTATCTTGTTAACAATAGTTATCTTGTTAACAGACAAACCAAACATAACCTCCTTGGCGGAGGTATTCATGGGTCACAGTTCCTGCCGCATGCCAGGAGGTTCGCTCGTACTCCCGACCTGCAAACAGGACGATGGGAACGGCTGATCTCTTTGAGCCCTGATTGGATAGATTTTGCGTGACCTATGACGTAGAATGCAGCACACAAACTCGCTAAAGCTGTTAATTATTATTATTATTATTAATCATTTCTGGTAATGAAACCAAGGATTCCTCAAAAGCGCCCTAGGCACTGTAGCTCGCAAGCCTGAAGAAACCTGTGGAGAGAAGACAATGAGAAGAAATTACAGTTTTAGAGGTGGGAGGAAAAGCCCAGAAGAATATTCTGGGGAAAACCCACGGAATCAGGCAGGGACTGAAAACCCAATCCACATATTGGCCCAGGTGGGATTCGAACCCGGGTCACAGCGGTGGAAGGCGAGGAAAGTACCGCTACGCCAACCTGACTCATTCGTGACGCACGCTAGCTGCATGCAATACATGCGAAGGTCATCATAAGTTACCCAGAATGCCGTCTGTACTTCCTTTACAAGATTCTGTGGAGCTCATCAGCTCCCAGCGCACTGTTTGCAAGGCTGGGGTACGATAAAACGAAGCCAAGAGGGTAGGGTATGTAGCGCCCTCAACTGTTTACACATACATCGTTAAAATGCACTCGCTTACCAGTCCAGCCATTTATGCAGGAGCAGCTGAATCGATCGGCCCCGTTGATGCATGCGCCATTAGCACAAGGATTAGACTGGCATTCATTGTAATCGAACTGGCAATTGGATCCTGCAAGGTAAGAGGACAGAGACAAAATGTTGACGATAGTTTACAATAAAGGCCGTGCTCCAACTCCTAAGACTTACAGCCATTGATGCACATAATGGTATGACAATTTACACAGTCAAACTTAAGAACAAAAACAGCACCGAAATCACTGAATGTTGTCCCTATTCCCGTTATGATAAATTATCCAAAGGCTATCCTTTTAACGTCTTTGCAAGCTGAGCCGGAAGCGATTTTTTTTCCTGACAAGATCGGACAATATCAAAAGAGGGCGCTCTCTCTGCGTTATGCATATTCATGATGTGTCCAGGGCTTTAGAGAAGAAGTTATATAACAATGAATAATGGTGTTTAAATCACCGACGATTGGCAGCTGATTCGTGGACTGGTTGGAAGACTAGTCCTGACTTCTAACCAGTGATCCGAGTTCGAATCTCAGAGAGCGCTTCTTCTCATTTTTACCTTTTAAATAAGTACAGTGAGGAAGGAACACTTCCCTGAAGACGTTAAGCCTATCTTGGGTTTGTCTTGTAGAGAACAAGGCATTAGATATGCATGTAATGGACCAATCAGAAGATGGGAAAAGATGGGATGTCGGTTAGGAAAAAAAGGTTTCGCCAGCCGGAAGGGTCCGCAATTCGTCTGACGTTTGAAAAAAAAGGTTTGTGTGTCGCCCATTTAGCTGCGAAAAAAACAGACTATAGAAACACTGGATGTACCTTCCCAGCCACTGTAGCAAATTTTGGCTCCCGTATTTGAGTCACATCGGTAATGTCCAATCTGGTCATCCCTGGGAATACATTGCACATTGCAGTCGGAGCCATAGTAATAACTGTCGCAATACACCCTCACTTGAAAACTGAAGTCGATCCTAGTAAAAAAAAAAAAAAACGTAAAACGCGAAAGAAAGAAAAGGAGACACATTAAGAGTTGGTTACAAAAATTACAATCTCCAAATTCTACAAAAGCTTGCCTTAAGTAGTCAAGTCTGCGAAAAAGAACTGTCAAACGTTGACTTTTTCAAGCCATGCATTCGGAGAAAAAGTTTTAGAGTGCAGACACTCACGAAATACATGTTTTGCAATTAGAGGCAGGCCTAGTTATTGAAGACTAAATGTCTGACTTTGATTCTTCCCTGACATTTCATATTGGCCTTGTGAGTGAAATGATAATTCATGTGCCACCTGGAGCTGTTTTTGTTTTGTTTGTTTGTTGGGGTGTTGGGCTGTTTGTTCGTTTGTTTTTTTTGTTTTTGCATGGTATTGATTTATTGAAACATACAATTCGGAAAGATGTTGGTAGAAAAATCTTTCCTTTTTAGACATTCATGTCCGAGTGACGTACTGTGCCCGTGAGCCCAGGCTATACTGCTGCCACGTCGCGCCCGATAGACTCCGTGCAGCCGATTTATAGATCGTCCTTCTATCACGATCAATCTCGTCATCAGCATTCTGGGTATCCAGATCCCAGACTCGAACGAAGACTTCCATGCTGCCCTGTCAAACAATCGAAAATACGAACACTTTAGTCGGATTGCAAATATACATGCACTCGCTCATGGGAGCGGCTAAAGCCATTTCATATAAACTGATGTACGTCACTGCCAGCTGTATCCATTAATTTCATGCAGACCGGCAGTCTATAGCACATCAGCCCTAGAATCATTCCAACCAGGATTTGATCATTGATGTAAAAAGATGTGAACAATACTGTTGGACAAAGATCAGCGGCAGCTATAGACAGTGTGAAGGGTGGATTTTGGACGGGCGTTCCCGAAGCCAGCCTCTTTATTAGACTAATTTGCAAAATATATATGCCCGCTTGAGAAAAAGAAAACATACATTTCTTTTCAAAAAGAAAAAGCAAATTACGAATCATTGTTTAAGCCCTTTGGTTCCTGTACAAATGTGACTGCAACACCCATTTTGGAAAGATCTCGGTCCTTGAGTAGGCCTGACGGACCTGACCCCTGTGAAAAAAATCCCTGATTCGTGACTGGGCTCAATTTTGTGGGTGCAGGAATTATGTTGGGTATCAGATTAAAGCTGAGAACTTTTTCCTTCAAATACTGAAGAAAAAAAATCCATGAAAATAGCACTTTGGGTTGCTGAGAAAATGCCAATTATTTCAAAGTAGTCATTTTTCATCCTGTACACAAGTACTTCAAAAAGTGAAACATTTTTCTGTAAGCCTATTGTGCAATTCTCGTTCATTTGTGAAATTTCTTTAGTATTTTGTCATATTTATGATGCTGAAAGGGTTTAAACTAGGACTAAAAAGGATGAGATACCTGTTCAGGTGGAACATAAGAGGTATTTCCATCAAATTCATTTGTACTCTTGTCATAATATGGGCTGTTGATTGTAAGGAGTAGGACATGCACTAGATAGGTACAGTAAAAATTCCTTACGGTGGTAATTGTTTGTGTACAGGATGAAAATAACTACTTTTACATAATTGGCATTTTCTCAGCAACCCAAAAGTGCTGTTTTCATGATTTTGTTCAGTATTTGAAAGAACAACTCTCAGCTTTAGTCTGATACCAAAAACATAAAAATTCACCAATCACTTTTTTTGTTATTAAAGTCAAATGTTTTAGGGTTGTATTTTTTTTTGGGGGGGGGGGTTTCACTTTGTATAATACGCTAAATATAGTGTCCTATAGTGTCACTCTGAATAGCTTACCGACCAGGAGGGGACACTCATGGTGTACGGGTTCGCTATCAGGTTGGGTATGGTAGCGGGGAAGTTGAAGTTGTCGTTATCCTCGTGAAGTTTCGCTGTTGTGATAGCTGCCATGTCGCAGGAAGTACCCAAGGAACTTGAACGTGTTCAAAGAGAATGATTAAACACAATTTGATATTTGAAGAGGTCTTAAAACTAAACATGAAACCAATAGGCCTAAAGAAATATATAATTCAAAAAAGGTCTACGAGGTATCGCAACTATCCTCGAAAGGGCGGCCAACACACAACGAGCTTTTGTTCTTTTGTTTGTAACAAAACCGACACTTAGTTTAGCCCACTTCAAACTAACTTCTCAGAAGGTGAACTTCACTCTGCACTTATTACATATTCATTTCCATATTTTATATTGTTCATTTATATCTATCTAGCCTTGAGTCAAGACGTCACTGATTTCCTTAAAAGTGGGGTCAATTTTCAAGGTACGGCGTCGCAACACTAGTATAGTTTCAATTATCCTGTTTGTATCTCCGTGCCGTTTCCTGACAAAAAAAGGCATCGCTGTGATGTCAGTGTAGGCACGCACTCTACACTTATGATATCTTCACAATTATGAACCACAACATGTGCACTGAAATTGTTGAACATAAAATTGCGCAATTTAAATGGCCTATATGCTATGAATTTTTCTTAATAACGCATTTTGTTCAACTTTCTACTCCTTATCAATGTATGAAAACTATTTCGCATTCCTTTTTTGCTTCATTGTATTGAAAAGAAACATTTAAAATGTTCCATGTTTTCCGGACAACTGAGAACGCTGTTGCTGTGATGTCATTTCAGGAAGACATTGTTCTGTTTAAGGGCTTTCTGATCAAACTGTGAACCCAAAATATGTTCATTGAAAATATTTGTGAGAAAGGTTTGCTCATAGGTTAAATGCCATGTACTGACACAACTAAGGAAATCACCAAAGAAATGTAAATTTACGACAGAAAATATCCAAAATTTTACATGGCATATAGCAACTTTTTGTGCTGAAATAGATGTAACATTTGGGAACGACATCACAGTTTTGCTCATGAATATGGAAATTCGCATTAGCATAAAAACACAAAAGGCACTAAAATACCCTTGAAAATACCAAAAACCAAAATATTGAAAATAAGTTTCGCTGTTCTGATATCTGCCATGTCGCAGGAAGTGCCATAGGGACTTGACAGGGTTCAAAGAACACAGTTTAATTGTCTCCAAAACTGAACATGAAACTATTGAAAATAAGGTTAAATGGGACACAGAGGTGCATTTCCCATGATAAATTCTTTAAATGGGCCGTCATGTACTAAATCAACAAACAAACAGAGAATCGACCACGATCCCGGCCCCCAACACACACGAACAAATACTTATATTTTGGCACACAAACACTGAAGATGCTGTAAAACTGATGCTTCTAGATGATGTCACTCTCTTGCTCATGAATATTTAAAATCGCATCAGCATGAAAGGCTTAAAAAAATAATCATAGAAATGGCCGTATTTTTTTAAGTCAGAAAATCGTCACCGACACGACGAACTGACATGTCTGCGCAAGTGGGAGTTAGTTCGTGAAAACCACGTATCACGAACTGACACCCGGTAGTACGTGCGCGCGCACATCGCGTATATCGGACACTGACCCGAAATAGAATTATATATTATTTTGACACTTGAATGATGCCGACTATCTAACGTACCCTGTATCGTCGCCGTCGATACACACATAGAAGTAGTTATCACAGAAGTCATCGCAGCCACCAAAGAAGTCATCGCAACAACCACCGTCATAATCATTATGGTCGGAATTGTAGAAAGATACAAACTTGAACTGGACTGTAGCAGTCGCCCATACTAAAAGGAACACCTGCCCAATTCAAACAAGATCAAAAGGGAATAATGACCTTTACAATGAACATGACTTGATTAAAGAGTTCGGGCCAATAGCTTACAAATATGATCTGGGTCATTTTCCCTATTTTGCCAATATTTGTATTTCATATAATTATAATATCCATATATCTATCCCCCCCCCCGCAAATAACATCTTTAAAGCCAATCATATTCATCATTATCAAACAAGTCTCTTGACACATTCCTGCAGTTATATTTTCGCTCTTTTTAAAAATAAAACCACTGTCTTGGGTTGTTTTCTTTCATTTTATCGACGAATGAATTCAGCTATCAGTAATAATAGATCGAATACTTTTGAAGGCCAGTGTAAACACGGAAGTAGCGCTATGCAGACAAGATGTGGCACGAATTTCGTTTTCGAAAGTAGCTTAAGTTACACTGAAACTGATCTTTGCATAGTGCGAACAATTTGTGTCGAGCATTAACACCCATAAGTACCTAATGAGCGTTAATGCTTGTCGTGAAGTGTTCAATTGCAAGGTACAAATACAGGTTTCAGTGCAAACTAATTCAGCTTCAATGAATTCCATAGGCGTAGCCAGCAGGGGTGGGGGGGGGGGTAAGGGGGGTATTTACCCCCCAATATATTGTAAAGATTGCCTTTTTCCATTCAAATTCCCTTTTTTTTCAACGGGCTTACCCCCCCCCCAATATTTTGTAAAGAGTGGCCTTTTTTTACGAAGTGCCCTTTTTATTTAACAAGTGCCCTTTTCAAAAAAGAAGTGGTGCCCTTTTTTGTGGCATCTGGCGTTTTGGGTGTTTTTTTTCAGAATTTCGCATATGCATCGCCCTGAAAAGCACCATAGGCCTATTGGCCCTTTGTGGGCATATATAATTGTCGGTTTTGAACAGCGCCCCACCGACAGATGGTACCATTCCCCCCCCCCCCGACTTTTTTATTTTACGGAGGCTAAGTGTCCGGAGGAAAAAAAACCTGTCTACATTTCACAATGGATGTGCAAGTGCCCTTTTCAAATAATCCCCCCCATAAAAATGACCGTGCTACGCCCCTGAATTCGTATAATTGGTCGTGAGTCGCCATATTTGAGCCCTTATTTTAATGTCTCGCATTATTTTATCATGTCAAAAGTTAGATCGCAAATTTGGAGGCAATTGTTTTCATCTTTGTCATCGCATAAGAGTATAAGTAATACATATAATCATGATTTTCACTAAAAGATATAGCATAATAGAATGACCATATCCAGGTCAACTTTGTTAACCTTCATTGTTATCCCCCCCCCCCCCCGCGGTTATTGTCACCCACATGACAAATTTGTTGAATTTCGCTACGAGGTACTTGATCCTTGCATTTATATAGGATCTTTATACTGCTAAATCAGTCATATATAGCCTAGGCCTAAGTGGTTTACCACTTTGCGAATATGCTGGAAATTCGAAGTCATAAATATACACGTCATTACTGAGCCTCCATTGTATTCTAATCTTTGAAGTAAGACTAACAGAGGAACCAAGATAGTTCATGTAATACCAGTTCCTTTGTTAACTTTGTTCCTTTTCTAAAAAGGAAATACCCTTACATAAGCATGGTGCCCTATAGGCCCTGTAGGGGAGCGGTAGGCCATTGTGATAAATCAGCAAGGTCAATATATTCATATTCATGCCCTTCTCATTCGACCATCATTGCATGGATTCCTCCATGATCATTGCAATCTCAAACACTTCGACGAAAATTGTCCACTGTTATATTTCCAGATTAAGTTGAAGGATCAATATTGGCGCATAGACCTACAGGCCAAGTCAGTCAATAAGTCTCTTCTGGTGAGGTGCGTATGTAGAGCCAACCAGTTGTTTGCTCTATGGTTGTACCAGAGTCCGCCAGCGCTGACGATCAGTACACTTAGTCGTTTTGGTTAACAGTCTCAATAAGACTCGAAACCATTATGACCAAATCGAAAAGATCTCAAAATTCTTACCTGTGAGAAAGTCGTCAAACGAAGAACAAGCTTCATATCTGGCACAGGTCGCTTGCAAAATAAACTCGTTGATGTCCGTGTATAAATTTCCCGTAAACTAAAAATTGGTACTGCTTTTTGATGCGCAATACAAATGGAGTTTAGTTCCGTGTACGACTACCTTTATATTCACAACTTGGTAGAATGAGCAAATATAACAAACCCTAAAGAAGTATAAAGGATCACGGAGTTTCGGCTCTAGTGTTTTGCAAATAAGGGTCATGGCCATAAAGAAACCAACGTCACAGTGTTTTTTCGGAATACAAAAGACGCTGTGGCGCTTATCAGAAGTCGTGGAGAATTTGCTTGCTTGCAATGATCTTTATCTCACAACACTGCAGCACCAAGGATCAGGAATGTCAACATAACAGCATAAAATTTCTGCCCTCTCCGTTGCTATAATGTGTGTGGTCAGGTTTCTGTTGTCTTTCTAAGCATTTTCATTTCAGTAAGTAGATAAGTGATCATATCCTAATATAAGTAAGAAAGAAAAGGTTTAGACTAAAAAAAATCTAATCATAGTACATGTATGGTCTAACTACCCTCACATCGGAAGAAAATTTCAAGTTGGGCTTGATTCAGTAGCCAAAGTCCACCCTCCGATTAAGAATTAAATTTGAAAGGAGCACGGTAGCAGGGGGTGAGTGGTCTATGTATAAAATAGACCATGGCGAAAGCCATGGTCTACTACATTAGAACATATTCGCTGATTAATTATGCAAGACAACCGCATCTTGACTTCCAGATTTTGACCAATCAGTGGGGGCTTTCTATATCGGATCTTCGGTCATTCTCCTGTTGCGCGTCATAGAACTGACATGGATTTTAAAAAAACCTGTGTCACGAGCTCTGTATCATGTTACGCGATATCTGCCCGGCTATTGTTGTATTACAAAACACTGCATTCGAATTGACCAATCAAACCATTTGTCCTGATTTGGGAATGAAGTGACGTTACGATTTAGTAAAGTCGACTCCGATTGGCTGGCGCGCAGCTTGCATATATCTGCGTGGTTAGACATATTGTTTTATCCGACGTTATACAGGAGACTTGGCTCCGTGGATAACGGGTGATATTCAGGAAACTTGGCTCCGTGGATAACGGGTGATACTCAGACTAGGGGATGAGGGGAATAGTCTCATACAGTGGGAGAAGAGTGAATTATTTCACCCATGTTGCCATTTGTATAACTGCAGATCATTATAAGGTAGCTAAAACTGGTAAATGGTAATGAACCGCTACTATTAAACGGGGGGGGGGGGAGAGAGAGACTGAAGAAAAAAACAGAAAGACTCTAATTATTTTGTTCAAGGTGGGCGACACGCATTCATAAATACCTTTTCGGTCAAAAACAAATCAAAATGTTTCGGTCCACAATAGTAAAACAAAAAGTCAAAATAATAAATTTCCGACAATTTCGTTCAACAAAACACCCCTCTAGCTATACAATGGCTCTGGTAAAACAACTCACGTACTATGAAATACATACTCATTGGTAGTATTGCGCATGCCTACGCGAGGATTGTGATACATGCAAAACCAATAAAACGGTGCTGGCACCGGATTTCATTGGATTCCAAATTTCATGCGACACTGGAAAAGTGTTTAAGTCTTAAAGACCAGCTAGCCAAGGGCGGATGGGGGGGGGGGGCAACGGGGGCCATTACCCCCACCCCCACCCCGACCCCCCCCCAAAAAAAACCCACCATTTTTTTTTTCAAAGTAACGTCGCAATAAAGGCGACTGCGTACACCACCATCTTTTCCTCAAAAGAACTTGGTCAAAGTGGTCAGAAATTGCCCCAGATCGCACCACAGAGCATCTTATATCCGGGCCCCGAACCCCACGCCGTAATTTTCTGGACCCACTTTTTTGGGGAAATGACCACATTTTTTTGCTGCCCCCCCCCTCCCAAATAGTGTTCTGGATCCACCCCTGCAGCCGGCCATGGTTCTCGACCAATATAGGAATGGGTAAACTGTCTTAGGTATTACCCATTATATTTGCCGAGAGCCCGTCACGTGGCCAGTTTTAAAACGGTTGATAAAGATTGGCTGGCTGGTCTTAAACACTTTTCCACTGTGTCACATGAAATTTGGACTCCTTTGAAATCCGGTGCCTTTTGTAACCGTTTTATCATTGTTGAACGTCCACAATGCACTCATAGGCATGCGCAATACTACCAGTGAGTCATAGTATTTCATAGTCCTATTAATTCACACCACACCGGTGTAGCATGAATTAAGGTTTTATGAAATACGGACTCATTGGTGGTATCGCGCATGCTCATGCATAGAAAATTAGGAGAGGGACCGGTCACGTGAGAGGGTTTAACCAATAAAAGGGGGAAAGAGTCTGATTTTCATACGAGTCAGAGTTTCATATGACACCAGCACACCTGCATTCTGCGCGACATCTCGCATTACGCGCGACACGCCGTGCCAATCTCCATGTAAGGGGCCATTCAGAATTTTCAATGTTTTAAAATTTCGATCTTTTTTCCAAATTGTGGGTGGGTGGGTCAAGCTAAATAATTGAAAATCGAAATTCACTTTCCATGGAAAAAGATAAAAAAACAAAGAAAAATAGATCTTTTGACTTGCCTGAACTACGCGCAAACGTTCCGATATCGCGATGCGTGTTTCTTTTCCAACTTCGTCCCCTGTATGTACTGTCAGTGGCGTAGCCAGGAATTTTTCAGTGGGGGCGCTGGGGGCTGGAACATTTCAGGGGGGGGGGGGCGTCATGTAGATCAATGATAAGTTTTTTAGAAACTCAAAATCTCAGTGGGGAGGCGACTGGGGGACAAGGTTTCATGGGGGCTGTCTCCCCCTCGTGGCTACGCCACTGCAGGTCATACAGTTAAAGTTTATGTAAACTTGTATGAAAAGTCAAAGAAAAGTAACTCCCATGATCTATTTGCAACAAGTTTGTGTTAACTTGCCGGTAACGCCCTAAAAAATTATCCAGACAAATATGTTTATTTTGTAACATGTTATGTTCGTCTATCGGTCTTCTATGCTGTTATGTTTACTTTTAGGTACCTTCAATGGTACTATGTTTAATTAACCTGTTCATTTGTTTAATTAAACTAATAACGCACATGTAGTTGCCAAATATGGCACTAACAAGTTTGAGGTCGGCAATTTCGTCTTTAAAAATCAGGGTACGTCGGGTTACCGTACACAAAATTGTCCTGGAAACAACAGTACCAAAGTACAGAAAGTCGTACGCAAGAGCTCCCCAGCAAGTATCGCTGACGCCATTATGATTCCAAAATTTCTCACTGTGTCACACAGTGAAATAACTCAACAGCGTCGTAGTATTGTGAACACATAAAAGCATTCAAGTCGCGTTCTTGCACACTTTTTGCAAGTCGACATAGATATCCTTGAACCACTGCCCCTGCTTTGCATAACAAGTGCACATGAATGAACGATTCGACTTTTTATTCAAAGAAATTTCTATGTACAGTCACCAGACTCTATTCAGTAAAGTCCCCGTCAAAACGAAAGTACACAATCCACGTGCATAACGCACGGCTACACCATCGTACAGTGTGGCAGGGACACCAACAAGTAACACAACAACTAAACATTTTTTTTTTTAAATTGATAAATATTCTGATTGAATTTCGTTAAAAGATACTTGTTGGTGAGGTATCACATATTTTATCACATAAAAAGAGGAAGACCGACAACTTCACGCCGTCACTGAACTAGACACACATGTACATGGTGTTCAAGTACATGTACATGCAAGTGCATGTACATGTACATGTTCAGTTTTTTATTAATCGAAATTAGGGGTGGGTGGGTGGGTCAAAATAATTTGGAAAAAAAGTCGAAATTTTAAAACATTGAAAATTCTGAATGGCCCCTAAGGAGTTGTGTACGACATGGACACTACCATAATAAAGCTACATGGGTGTTTCGAAAAACATGAAGTATCATTGTTGAAAAAAAAATCGTTGGAAATGTATGATTTTTGACTTGTTTTGACTTTTGGACGGGAGAGGACTAAGTTGCGTCAACGCTGGTTCATATGGCGCTTGCCACAATAGAGATTTATCGCACCGGTCAATCACTCAGGATCAATGTCCGTCGAAGGCCACCATATTAATGCAGAGCGAGGATTTTTTTTTTTAATACTGTTACGCCCCAACTATCTCATCGGTCCCAACTATAGTTGGGCCTTGTCCCAACTGTAGTTCCACAGTTGGGCTGGCCCAACTATAGTTGGGCCTGTTCCAACTATAGTTGGGACGGTCCCAACTGTAAGTTCCACTGTTGGGCTGGCCCATCTATAGTTGGGCCACCCCGATCTTTTTATTTTGCGGTGTCCCAACTAAAGTTTACATTGCTGTACAACTTTAAAACGTTCCCTACAGCTCTGATACACGTCTGACTTTACTGGGGACCACTGAAATTAGCTATTGATGGGGCGAATCTATAGTTGGGCCACCCCAATCTTTTTATTTTGCGGTCCCAACTATAGTGTACATTGTTGTACAATTATCAAACATTCCCTACAACTCTAATACACATCTGACTTTACTTGGGACCAATGAAATTATCTATGGGTGGGGACCATCTGTAGTTGGGCCACCGCAATATTTTTATTTGGCGGTCCCAACTATAGTTTACATTGATCATTCCTTACAGCGGTGACTGCTCTATGTTCCGACACCCGGCCCTATGTTCCGACAACCTAGATTGTGTTACTCCCGGTTAGGATTAGGGTTAGGGTTAGGGTTAGAAATAGGAATATGTGCAGTCGGAACATAGGGGTGTCGGAACATAGAGGTGTAACCCCTTACAGCTCTGTTACATGTCCGACTTTACTTGGGACCTTTGACATTAGCTATGGGTGGGGCCCATATATAGTTGGCCGGCATATGGCAATCTTTGAGTTTTGCAAAATGTTGCTGGACAATAAAACCCAGCAGCTGCAACTCATCCAGCTAGGCAGTACCACGTGACCGGCCAGCCTTGCGGCATGCATGCACGACGAATACACGGTGCCAGCAACGCGGAACATTTAATCCAACACAAGATCAAGCGTGAACAAGATCTATCAAGCATGAAGCTTCCGGCGCACCAGTCTTAACCATAGTTGGGCCGACCCAACTGACGCACTATAGTTGGGACAGTCCCAACTATAGTTGGGATCGATGCGATAGTTGGGGCGTTTAGTTGGTTTTGTCTCTTTTTGTAGAACACATGCGATACAGGTTGGACTCAGTACACGGTGGCCGTGAATGCAATTTTCTCGGCTGGGCTGGTTGCGTGTATCGATACTTTTAATCCAAATTTCTTTTTGGTACACTCTTCGTAGGTTTTGCTTTTCATGTTTATTGGGGATTTTCAAAAATGTTTGATCAAAGCTTGATGAAATAGCACATACGCTACTGCAATAGTTTTGAAAAGGGCGAAAATAAATTACGCCTACTCATGGCCACCGTAGGCATTCTCATCCCGTAATATATGTGATCTACGTGAACAATCCGGTCATACTAAAAAGCGTCAACACAGTGTCAACACACTCCAAAGCGTCAACACAGCGTCAACACAGCGTCAACACATCCAAAATGCATTAAAAGTGACAAAAGCAGTATGTAACCCATATAGTATGGTCAGAAACAAGATTTTGGCTTAAAATTAATAGGTTAAACGTCTGAAAATTTTGATTTTCAGTTCAAGAAAATTGGCTCTCCGTGCCGCTCCGAAATCGGCTGCCATGTTGCCTCAGTGGCAGTGCGGACCATACCATTATGCTAATAGGTGATAGCGTTGTACAATAAACCAACAGAGAGGGCGCGGCCGGCCAATACCAAAAGATGTCCATTTCAATAAAGTAAACGAAACATAAACACAACTCACAAAATAATGATCCAACACTCCGATCCTCAGTCGTCACAGATCTGGTATCCCTCTGTTGTTTATGACAAGATAATGTCATTACCTTTACACCCCTACTTGAAATGGTGTAGTCCATACTTTGCGCGAAGTCAAGATGGCGGACAACGGCCGTGCAAGCGAAAGGTCATTTTTTTTGCGTGAAAATACTATATTTTTAACAAGTAAATGGAAACTCAAACCAATGGAAATTCTCTTTTATTCTATGCTTTACAATTATATACCATTTTTGTTAATTCAGAATGTGTTATGGATGTGTTGACGGTGTGTTGACGCTTCTGTCATGTGTTGACGCTGTGTTGACGCTTTTTAGTGCGACCCGAACAATCATTTATATTGATCCCGTGCAGCTGCTGTCGTTTGAGAAGGGTGGGTACTTTATTTTTCGCGATAAATAATGCTCGATTATTAAGCGATTCTGTAAATTACAGAATTGTAATTTTGATTTCAATACAATTTTATGTCTGCATCAATCTTAAGAATCCATTGCCAGCTATTTAGAATTCAGTGATCATGATCTTGATGCAGTTTGTTAGGCGATCGTGAAGTGTAGGGCCCGGTTCCTAGGGAACGAAATCCAATATTAGACTGACCAAACTAGTTGGCGACATTTTATCTCAATAAAAAGTTAGGCCTATGTCATTGATAGAAGGCAGGGTTTTGAGTTTTGGGGGGAAATTTTGGGGTAAGACATGGTCATGGTAAGATGACGATGACTGCGCGGCGACAACACGCAACCCGAAAATAAAGATGGCAATCACAGCGCGATGTACCGTGAGCACGCACGGCGCGCTGAATCACAAGGTACAAACCGCGCAGGAAAATCGTGATATATTTACCCCCCCCCCCAAAAAAAAAACTCTTCAAAATTGCAAAACGGGTGTCCTTAGAATTGAGAAAAGTCTGCTTTTGATTGTAAAGGTGATTTTAATTTGAGCAATAAAAACATTTTTGACTCTAAATTTGATCAAAACAAAACAGGGGCCCTACACTACACGATCGCCATTTTTTGGGGGTTTGTGTAGTTGAGGACGTCTCAGTTTTTTGTTTTTGAGAAAGTTTTGTCGCTCCCCCACCTCTGCATGCACCTCAGGTTCTCTTAATTATGTGCCTATTAATTGTTTCCCCCACCCCTCCCCTCCCGGGCTGCCCCACCAAAGACGTGGGGATTACCGATTGTCACTTTTCAAATGACAAAATCCCCACCCCTCGGGCAGAATTTAAGTGACCATGCCCAAACTTACATATGTGGAGTGCACTAGTGATTGCCTTTCCATCAGTACCCCAATGTTAAAAATGTAATTTGAGTGACCAAAATCCCCACCCTGGGGCATGAAAAACGTGACCAAATCCCGACATCGAACCTGGGGTAGCGCGGAGGGGGGGGGGGGGACATTTGATAGGCACATTCTACTGACCCTAATTTGGTTAAGACGTCTATTAAAAATGTAAGGCCAAGTAAAAAAAAATAAGTCAGTTTCTCGTACAGGCTTTTTGACCAAAAAAATGAAGGAGTAGGCCCCTACTTCACTTTAACACTTGGGTCTAACGTCTTTCCATTTTTTTAAACTGTTTTTCTGATCAATACTAACTTGTGTCCAAAATCCAAACGAGCCGTAACCTTCCTACACGGGCCTAGCATGCCTAGGCACCGGCTACAAATTCGTTGGAAACAATTAACCAGTTCGCATCGGAGGATGTGATATTAACATGCACCAGCTGTAACAAAAACAGTCTGGATTTCGTAATCAGGAAAATTAGCATATGTGTCCCTTTGTCCAGCATTAGTGACGGTAAGAATGTAACAAACTCCATAAACTATTCGCATTTTAAGTAATATTTTTGTTGACCTATTCTGCCAGGCTTGTACATCTAGAGTTGGTAATCTTCATGTTCGTACGTGAGTGATGTCTGACCGAAAAGCAGAGCTTGAACGCAAGAAGCTGCGGCTTCAGCAAATACGAGAGGAGAAGAAACGCAAAGAAGAAGAAAAAAAGAAGAAGGAGGTAAGAAACTAGAAACAAACTTTCATGCGTGAGGTAAGTACTTCCATGCGCGAGGTAAGATTTATCAGAAAAATTCTGTCAAAAATACTGTACTGAATTCAAACCCTTAGTACATGTATATGATCCACACACTAATATACTTTTGCCGTCCTTGTCCCATAGCCCATCTTGGTGATTAGCGTGTGTTTACTTTGTCTATGTTTGTGTTTTGGTTGGAAAAAAAATGGTTACTGAACATGTACATCAAGTCCAGCCCTCTTGACCCTACTTCCAGAACTGTAAGGCTTTTTACAACCTTACAGAAAGACCAATTGAAAGTGCTGTAGAAAAAATTCTCAATTTTTTTCGACATCCAAACTCTTCTGTCACGACATTTTTGACCTCAATATTCCACAAGTATTATCTTGATGTGGATTAGTACCTCTAGGGTGGGTTGAAATCCCTCAAATGTCAAACAATAAAGTGAAATCTACCAGACTTGCGTTCACCAGGATCATTGGAGTCTCGCACTCGGCCGTCTGTCATCGTTTGTCGTCGACTGCGGGTGCTTTATTTTTAATTCTCTTGACCAACCACAGTGCAGCTTTCATTTCATTGCGCGAGGCACGGAAGCCCTCTAGGAATGAAAGCCAAGCATAAACAAACGTCCAGTACTGAATCAATGAGAGCTAATCCCATTGAACTACAGATCCTCTACACAAGCATAAACGACTCATCTGAGCTTGTGTACAAAGTGTACGAAACGGTTTGGTTAGAACTTAGATACGTGATAACGGCCTGTGCGCTTATAGAACATACAATGCGCGAGACTCAGCGCGCCCCTTACATGTAACCCAATCACGCAAGACTTGACAGAAATTCAGCTGCAGTTGCGTGCCGAGTCTAGTCTTGCGCACGCGCATTGTATGTTCTATATGCGCACAGGCCATTATCACACCTCTACCCAGAAGATTTTGAAGTCTTTTATCCTTGTATAGAGGATACGTGATTGAGCTATGCCACAGTTGTATCCTGCTGCATTCAGTGATCACAGACTCTGAGGCAGTTTGGCCTTGGGACTTTTGACTTGCTGGATCTTGCTACACTGGTCAGGCTTGTCACTTAAGCAAGTTTTGCTTGAGTTTGTTTCTGCATTCAATAGGGGACATTGAAAACTAGGGGACAATATGGTCCCCAATTCCCAAAGGTCCCCAATTTGACGATCCTGTACAAAACATATGGGAGTTCTTCCTATAAAGTTAAAAGTACAAACAAAAGAGGGACAATAGGGGGTCCCTGATTGCAGGCAAATACACACTTGTGTGTTGCTGTGTTTGGAATGTTCGGAAGGGTTTCTGGCCAAAATACCCTTGATGGTTAGGGTTTTAAAATACGATAGAGCTGATAAGAAAATACATGTTAATTGTTGTAGTGAATGTTCTTGTACATTGTTGTTCTGTTATTTTATTTTCACACAGAAAGAGCTGCAAAATCAGCAGTGGAATGCCACTTTAAATAAACTTGAGGTGGTAATTTTGTCTGAAGTTGTTGTCATGACCATGTAACGTGCTTTGTCTGATCCATTCCTGCTCAAACATAAGCCCATTTTGCTGTAGTACACTTATTGTCTCTGCAAAGTGCAAACTAAACATTTTCCACAAAGTTTTAAAACATACAGAAAATGTTCAAATGGTAGGTTCTTCTGGCACAAACAAGTGAAATGTACAACAGGCTGTAATAGCAAATAATCATGAGAGTTAAAACTTGCCCAAGATCAAACAACTTGTAGGAATGTGCCATACATTGTACATTTAAGTGTTGACAAAACTAAATGTATTGTCACACTAAAAAAAGATACATCTATGTATACATTTACAACAAATGGTCATGTCTCTCCGTTAGTTGGCTCGTTGGTTAGTTGGTTGGTAACAAACGTCACCAACAGCCTTGCATGGTTATCAATCTCCTCAGCCCTCAGTCCTTAATGGGTCTCCACTGACCTCCTACCAATTTATGCAGTCCTGGAAAATTGGATCACTAGGGTCAGAAACCTGATGTTTGTACTAAAAACACTACTCATACATGGCACAATCACGTCACACATGCATGAACACAAATGCATCGGCCCGCAGCTTCAGAGATTATTTCGAGCTTGATTTGGTTTGTTGTAAGGGGCTTAAGAAGGGGAATTTTCAATGTTCCCCTCTCCACAGTGTTTCCACTCATGATTCAGTACACGTACCCTCTACCCACCTGCTGGCATCCATAATCAGTGCATAATTGGATTCTTCTGTGTATCACAGGGTTCCTGCACAGTGATGCATTTTTAAGAGTTCGGAAAGATTCCCAGCAAAAAGTCCTGAGGGGAATGAGGTTTAATAACATGGTGCTTTAATAGCACTTAATACCAAAGTCTTACCATCAGACCACGAGACCAGCCTCCTACAGTAGCTTGAGATCAATGATATCCAGTCTCTATCCTCACAGCTACCCTTTTGTACTCCTGGATGGAGTATATTGTAGTAAACTATCTTGCCCAAGAACACAATCACCATGCTCCCCTGTCGGGTTCAAACCTACCTACCATCATTCACATGAGTCAAACACAGTAACCATTGGACCACGGCGCTCCATTGCGAGATTAATGTATTGATGGTATTCTATGTTCTTTTGTTTTGCCATGGATTGGCAGGCTAATGATGCAACCAAGGCAGTAGCGGATGCAGCGGGGGCGGGTGATAAGAACCTGGAGAGGAAACGACAGGATGCAGACGCCCTCCTACAAGAATTAGGCTTGCCTCAATCCGGTAAGTGCCACAGCTCGTCAAATCTTAAATGTTGGCTGCGGTTGGTTAGACAATCTCCCAATCCCATATTGGCTTTTGGTGTGCGTGGGAGGGGGGGGGGGTAGGATAAGGGGGATGTTTAGACAGAGCAATGGGCCAGAAACTTACAGGGTTTTGATTATATAAGTGTTATTCCACATTGAAAGTTAAAGTACATTAGAATGTATCTGGTAATGTTTTGTTTATCTTATCTTGTATAGCTGGATCGCCACCCTCTCCTTCCAAGTCATCTGTAAGTGATGGAGGAAGTCAGGACTCCAGTACACCAGATACGACACCATATATCGCCAGGTACTATGTTGTCCAGGTTTGATATTATGCAACGATATTATGTCAAATTGTTCAAGTGCTGAATTCAAATCTTAATCATCATTTGGTTTGGAGTGACTCTAAAATGCCAGTCTGAAATGTGTGTCACAGGTTACATATTTTTCAAATAAACTTCGACGGGAAACTGATGAGGTACATTATAATTTGTTTTTAAAAAATTGAACAAAGAAATTGACCGGAGTAGAGTGTGCACCTGCGACCCCCGGATTGCTGTTCCAGTGCTCTACCAAATAAAATGACTAGAGCAGGGTTTGCACCTGCGACCCCCGGATTGCCGTTCCGGTGCTCTATCCAGACCTATATTAGCGGTACCCCATTTAGTCAATGTCTTTGTTCAAGGGACGCTAGTCAGAAGCCATAAACTTGTATATGCCATGTACCGGTAGCCAGGATCACACCCAAAGTCATAATGCTAGCAACATTAGCAATGTTGCAAACCTGGGATATAGCAAACGGGGATCACTCAGAGAGGATACGGCTTTCTATTACCAATTTCTCAAATGAACCACAAAGAGAAACCAACTAAGTGCAATATCGAAAGTCTCAATTATCCCTTTGCAGTGCCAGCCCAAGACATAAGCTCAAACTGGGACGGTCCAAGCCTACCATCATGGGCTTCCCACCCAAGGAGGTAGTGACATACGCAAAGGAGACTCAGACACCGACAGAGACCCAGGACAAGGAAGGTAGGTACACATCGTAACGGCCAGTTTCTCTGAAAATGCGAGCGTAAGGCCAATTTTGCAGCACAGAATGTTCACAACGAAAGTTGCCGGAATCGAATGTGTTTAACTAGTGAGAATTTGCAGTGTACTAGTGATGTCGAGTCCTTTACAGTTCCTCACAAGTCCTCATGAGAAATCTCTTTCTCATGACATACTCTGACTGTGTGCCAAATTCAATGCTTGTATCATCAAAGGCACAATCCCTGCACCGATCTGCCGTACTAAATGTTCCAATAATCTGCCACAAGAGCATCCCTGTGATTGGACTTGTGATGGACTTGTGACTGGACAAATCTGGTACAGAATCACCGAATGCTCACACGACCGTAACGTGGTGGAAGCTTGGGCCGGCTGTGAAGTATAATAACCTCCATGGAGGGGTTGCTCTCTACAATGACTTGCAAGATGTGTCCACCAGTTTAAGGGGCCTCTGTGAATGTGCAGTTATTTTTTTTGTGCCTCGTGATTGCTACTAAACAACCTTTTATCACTGATGGGAGAAATTTGAGGCTGTTTGGACAAAACAGGCTTTTAACACTATTATTAAAGGGAAAATACAACATTTGCAAACATCAAAAAATAAAACTACCAAATCATTTTGAAATACCTTGCTGGACTGTTAGTGAATGACAGTGTAAAGCATCCTGTAAAATCATGGCACCTGGTATACTGTCATTTTCAAGAAAAGTGGAATTTTTGTATCAATTTCCAACGCTGGTCGGCCGACCAGCGTTGGAAAAAAATGGCTTTTTATTCAAATACTGGCCCCAATTGACCATCACACTTGTTTGCAATCGATTACACACCTATGAACGGGTACAAGCCAGCTAGACTGGTTCCCTGACCTTACAATTCCCCAATGTATGTAAACTGCTCTGTTTCTTCTTATATCGAGTCAGGGAACCAGACTACAGGAAAATGATTGTTTTTCTTGGTTTTTATAGCATTTTTGAACCCAAAACCTCAAAAAGTCAGTGTAACTATATTTGCTATATATTTCCAACCCCCCAATTCCATCCATTTCTGAAAATTACAGCAAAAGCAAATGATGTATATTCCCTTTAAACACATGTCTATTTATTACCCAAGAAATTTGGATATGAAATTTAAGTTCACAAGTTGTGGAATTTCTTTTAAAAATCTTAGCCGCCGTTGCACTAAATACAATTAAAGCACATGGCTCAAAAGCATCAAGTTTTCCCCAAAAGCTGCACCAGAAAAGCGGCACGCATATCTCAAGCTGCAACAAACGATACGCTGCAAAAAAATATGCTTAAAAATGTGTGCATCCTGTGTTGCAACTGCCGAGTGCCTAAAGTCTAAACAAAGTATCTGAACTTCTTTCTTAAATTTGCAAATACATCCACTATGCATGATGTCATTCTTACTATTATATCTGCCAGTTGAAATTGTATTTGTTTACGGAAACAAAATGTGTGTGTGTGTGTGTGCGCACCTCTTTCTCTTCCAGTGTATATCATTAATTTTTGCGTCTCTGTGATTTTTCTTTGGATATCTCTTTTGTGGTCACCAATGCTATGCCCACACACTTGGCTTGCCACAGAGCGATCAGACAGTGAAGGTATAATAGTCCAACTGGAATCGCATGATACACTCTGCATGTTGTTGTAGTTGAATATGTGATTGTTGTGCGTGATGACACAAGTGATTTATTTTATTTCATTTTATTTTGTCCTTTTTGGGACTGGGAAGAAGCTTGCTTCTAAAGTGTTGCGATTGAAGGAAATTGGTGAATGAAGGTTTTTCATTTTGGTGCAAATTTTGATTTGGTTTTGGAGATGGAGTTTTGATTTGGTGATGGAGTTAATTTAATGAACTAAAATAGGACTTAACATTCAGTGCCTTTTTTTTTTTTTGAAGTGTGCAAAATATTAGGGTCAGAAATGCAATCCACTATTTAAGGATTCAAGATTTTAAGGATTCAAGAAAATTTGCCGTTTTTCATTTTTAGCCACTGTAAGCTCATATACACTAATTCGCCAAACAAACTTAGAAGCCTTTTTTGTTTAGGTGGAACCATGTTTGCACGCATGCCACATGCGCTCTTAAAGACGAGGCACGCGCACACTTTGGTAATCCTATTGGTGGAAGGAGCCGGGAGTGCGTGCGTACTACCTGAGCGCGGGCCTGGTTCCACCTAAAAAAAATGGCTTCTAATTTTGTTCGCCGCGTTAGTCCATACCATAGACATATAATAAAACCTAGACACGACATTATCCGCTTTTACGTTGTGAATTCTGTGAGCAAAACGGGCTGCGTCACGCGGCTTAATTACGCGATGCGCGAATGTAATGCATATGGCTTCGATTTACGCGCATACTTCATAAGTTATTCTATACGCGCAGCATTTTGCTCACAGGCGCAACAGCAAATGTCGTGTCTAGGTTTTATTATATGTTTATGGTCCATACAAACCTGGTTTTGCAGGATGTGGTTGAATACATGCACATAGGCTATGGCCCTGACCTATAGACACTGTGCATGATGGGGCTCTCTGACCACTCGTGAGAGGCCTAGGAGGGATGCATTGCAAAGAATACATGTATAATTAATTTTATTCTCATAACCCTAACCCCTTGAGTGATGTACTAGGAACCGTCCTCGCTCTTCCAAAATCCAACACCATATGGTAAACTCTACACCCAAACTGTTGGACTCTGATTATGGTGGGATGCCTGACACCATGTAAAGCATAATCAGTTTACTAAGTGCAGCACTCACTCCAACAGATTCCAACAAAGCATGCAGTTGGATTTTGAAGGGTTGGGGTGGTTAGGGTTAAATAAAAAAGTGAAATGGGAGCATGATCTGCATGTTGGTTGATGCTTGTATGCATTTCAGAGTGAACTGAATGTTATTGGATGTCTTCCAAGCCTAGTGAACATCGAAGGGTTTTCATCCATCTGAGGTGGATTTGTCCATGATGTCAGAGGATGCAGTATCATAGAGCTGTATTAAATTACTAGAGCACTGACTCGATGCACAAAGTGATGCCTGCTGGGCGCATCCATGTTTGTGCACAAACCTATGGAAAACTCGATATTTTGTACGGCTTTTTGCATATCTACATTTGTATTTTATACAGGTGCGTTATCGAAGCAGATACGCCCAAGACCGAAAAGCACAATCAGTAAATGAGCATTTCATTTTACTCTGCGCATACAACGCAATGCGTGCGCGCATCCGCTGCAGATGTTTTTTTACCGTGATGTGTTTTAACGGTCATGGCACTAAGTTGTTTGCGTATGTTGCGCGTTACACTTAGAGTACACTTTCAAATTCAATCCATCTATTAAATTTTATTATTTTCTACAAACACGCACATGAGTTCAAAATGTCTGCGCGCAGGAAGGATTCAACGCAACTCCGAGTGCAAAAATGAGGAGTTAGCGCTGAAGTACTTTAATACAGCTCTATATGCTTTGAAATGCAGTATGCAGATTTGAAAAAAAGGCATTTGAAAAGGCATTTTTGTTCACATGCATTCCAGAGCACTTTGTTTTCGTGTTTTCTTTTGAGTTAAAATGGTATGTGAGGCAAGTTGTTTGGTCATCATATTGTCCGTGGCATGATTGATTCCATCCAAAGTGTGTTAAAGTGTTGGTGCTGGATGTATATAATTTGCTCGAATAATATCCAAGGGTGCTGGTCACAGCTTATGGTATGTCTCTCAAGAAATTCTGTGAAAGAAATGCATGATTCACAAAGCATTCTGGGTAACTTACCAACATGATCGATGGTGTGCATTCCATGCCCACCTTACGTGCGCACGAGGCAGAGTTGATCCTAGGGAGCAGGTCAAACGCAATAGGGACCATTAGAAATGTGCGTGTACGAGAGACAAAAAAATAGCTGGTTTTATACAACACCTGAATAAATCCCCGTCATCTGATTGGTGAATTGTAGATCACGTGACATTATTATTCGTTATCATGCACGGTGCGACCATGCGTTATACCCATGCGTTATACCGTTTCACTTTGCGCTTGTTCCATGACGCGGTATTTGCGTGCAAAATGCATGCTGGTGTGCGCGTTCAGCGTAGCGCGTATTGTTCCAAAGAGCCAGCGCTACAGCGTTGGGTTCAAACATTTTCGTGAAGGGGTAGTTCAACATCTTTAAAATCAAAATAAATTGTAGTTTATAATTTACCACTCAAATGACGAGAATTTATTCAGGTGTTGTATAAAACAAATAACAAATGTTTTACGTTCGTGCGATGGAAAGAATAATTTCATTTGGTGACAGATTGAATGTTCTATTCCACTCGGCTTCGCCTCGTGGAATTGAACATTCAATCTGTCACCTCATGAAATTATTCTTACCATCGCACTCACAAACATTTGTTATTTGTATAATATCGCCAATTTGTGTGATAATTTAACCAAACCCACATACATCTTACCAATATGATATGACATGCATACTGCCCATAGTGTGCCAGTAAACCACGCAAAATGGCGATGTAACAAGCAACTTGTCTGAGCTGCAGTCATATCCTATACAAGCACCATTTCTAACGGTCCCTAATGTCTCAAGAGCTGGGAGAAATTAGAGGTTACCAGCCTCCGTTGATGCATCGGTGGGGACAAGCAAAGCTGTATTTGCCATAACCTAAAATCATTCACTTCATTAAGCTGTTTGTGAGTAACGGTGTATGTGTACAATCCCTATATATCCCTTTAGCAGCATTCCCTTGACCTTTACCCTTCCCAAGTCTTCAAATTCCATCTGCCGATTTGTAGGGTTTTTTGTGTGGGATAGAGGTTTTTTTGGGGGGGGGAGGGATTATTTGAAAGAACATTGTAGCTTTTATAAGATGGAATTTTTGCGTCGGGGTGATATAAATCAAATTAGGTTTTGCCCTTCACCGACGTTTTAAACACTGTATACTCGGTGTGTTACCTCCCGAGTGAAAGTTGGAAAAAATCACTCGGGTGGGACTCGAACCCACGACCTCCTGCTTTCTAGTGCAGATGTCTCACCACTCGACCACCGAGCTCACGGGATCATTGTAGCTGTCATAGATCTCCTTAAAACTTCAAAGGGTTTTTTTGAATGAAGTTTCATGAAGTCAAGGAATGAATTGTAATGATTGTAATGGTTTGTGTGACAGATGATGACGAGGAGATGCCATTGAGTCAAGCACCGGCCACGGTCACTCCGGTTCCTGAGGCACCACCAGCCGAAGAAGAGAAAGAAGAAGAACCAAAAGGTTCGAACCATTCAAACATTAACATATTCTAAGGCTGTGACTCTACATTTAATTTTGTTTATAGGGTCCATTCCAACACGCTGACATACAGTTATCTGATGGCATTTTAAAATAATATGATAAAAGGTATGTCAATATTTGCAGAAGCATGTTCAAGAATGTCAGTAAAATGGTCTGTCCAGATAAAACTCCACCCCACAATCTTGAATTGTTTCTGACATCTTGAATTTCTCAAACTTGTTATGTTTAGCTGAGGGATAGCAGCTCCACAAATCATCATGTCTCTCCGTTAGTTGGTTAGTTAGTAACAAACGTTGACATTGTCTATTGCTCCTACATATTTTGACCGATTTCAACCAAGCTTTGTCAAAAGTACCAGTAGCCCAGCCCCAACATGTCACATGACCAAACTGGGGTCAGAGGTCATCATGAGGTCACTGGGGTCAAAATACTGATTTTTTTTTAACACGACATTTCCGATCAAGCTTGTTTAAAACTGTTCAAACATTTCAAACTTTGAATATTTTTTTTACTTTTACAGTACAAGAACTGACCGAGGAAGAGATCGATCAGATCCTGGCATCAGAGGAGTTCTTGAACTTCTTCAGTCAGAGCACCAAGGTGGTGGAGAGAGCGTTGACGGAAGACAAGAACATCTTCATTGACTACCGAGGCAAAGGGGACGAGGATGGCGAAGGGTGAGTGTCTGGACAAAATCCTTCAATCGTCATTACTGAAGTGGCGCGACGTTAATGCGCAAGCCACACAGGTGCGCGTGTAATTTGAAACCCTATCCGCTCCGTTCACAAGTACCCCCTCACCGGCAAAGGAAGTACAGTTGGGGGTGACCGGCCGACGCCATCTTGCCTGACTGCAATTCATTTGCTGCGAAGCGCGGCCACTGCGTGTAAATAGAACAAATCCCCTGGTGTACGTGCATCACACACAAGGAACGGTGTGCATCAACCAGCGAAATGTTCCGCCCATGGGACGTCGTTGTTTGGTAAAAGTGGGCCCTCTTTTGGTAGCCCACGGAGCTCATTTGTTGATGAAGCACTGATTGTGTATTTTTTGCAGTGATCAATGGCCCAGCAGTCAGATGACGGGGATTTATTCAGGTGTTGTTTAAAATCGATTCAATAATGTTCCTTCTTTTGTTCACATGCCTCATGCACAAAACACATCTCTAATTGTGTGGATATTATTCCTGTATGGTATTTTCTTTTCTCTTTTTACAGGGACAAGGATGCAGGAGCCAAGTTATCCCTGAACTATCAGTTCTTTGATGAGCGTTGGTCTCGTCACCGCACCGTCACCTCGCTGGATTGGTCATCTCAGGTACTGCCACGTTGCGCGATGTCACGCAGAACGCACCTGGGCTGGTGTAGTGTGAATTTCGGACTATGACATATTGATTCACTGGTAGTATTGCGCATACATACGTGAGGAACGTGAACGTTCAACCAATGAGACGTTAAAAGGCACCGGATTTCATGGGAGTCGAAATTTCATGTGACACTGGAAAAGTGTTTAAGACCAGCCAGCCTTGTCTTTAGCATCCCTTTAAGACCGGCCACTAGATGGCTCTCGACCAATAGGAATGGGTAAACTGTATTAGATATTTATGAATTTCCTCTCAAATATTATTTCCTTTGTAGTTCCCAGAGCTGGTGGTAGGATCCTACAACAACAATGAAGAATCTCCCCATGAACCCGATGGCGTGGCCCTGGTGTGGAACATGAAATTCAAGGAGGCTTCTCCAGAGTTTGTCTTCCACTTCCAGGTAAGAAATGCTGTCAAGAACTCCTCATCACCGGCCAGCCTACCCCAGCAAGCTAGGTGGTTGAGTGGTAAGACACCTGCACTAGTGAGCAGGACGTGGTGGGGTCGAGTCTCACCCGAGGTAGCTTGCAAAGTGTTTTTTATTATTATTATTATTAATTATTTCTGATAATGAAACCAAGGATTCCTCAAAAGCGCCCTAGGCACTGTAGCTCGCAAGCCTGAAGAAACCTGTGGAGACGAGACAATGAGAATAAATTACAGTTTTTAGAGGTGGGAGGAAAACCCCAGAAGAGTATTCTTGAGAAAACCCACAGAATCAGGAAATCCAATCCACATGTGGTCTGGGCAGGAATTGAACCCGGGTCACAGCGGTGGAAGGCGAAGACAGTAACCACTGCGCCAACCTGATCTCACAAGTGCACTGACAGCCCTGCTTCGCACTGACAGCACTGAGTATGCAGTGCTTAAGATGTTTTGTTGTAGAGCAACATGCAAATGAAGGTTTTTCCTCAAATTCTCCTAAAGTTAACCCTGTACATAAGTGGTTATTATTTCATAGATTTAGGGAAAAGGCCATGATTTTAGTATGACCACCACTCAATGCAACTTTCATAAGGTCCAGCTCAAATCATACCCGGGACAAGTTCTAGACAATTGCTGGTAGAATCATTCACTTTGTCCAAAAGAAGCTCTGCATTTGTGCTGGACATGTTCCGGGGATATTTTCATTAGCAACTGCTTGACCAATACTGATAACTTCATTGCCGGAAGATTGCAGGAAAGTTGTTCAGAATTCTTCAAGTTATACCCGATACAAAATGTTCGCAAGTTGTCCAGAACTCGTCACGGATATGAATTGAGACGGGCCCTAATTGTACTGAAGTACTGTGGATGTGCATTCGTTCATGTTTGTGTCTTTGTGTTCTGTCTGTAGTCTGCAGTGATGTCAGCGGCGTTTGCCCGTTTCCATCCAAACCTTGTGATTGGGGGAACTTACTCTGGTCAGATCGTCTTGTGGGATAACCGTAGCACCAAGCGCACTCCGGTCCAGCGGTCGCCGCTATCAGCAGCCGCACATACAGTGAGTTCTGTTCCATGCTTTGTTCTTTTTAAACCATGCTTTACTACTACATTAGGAAAAAATTCCATACTGGGTCACCAACTTACCTGCCGCCAAACACATCAATTTTCACCTCACCTTGTGATTTCACCGAAGAGGAATCCAGGAAGCTGTTGAAATGCCAAAAAAAAGTAGGAAAAATGTGTTTTTAGAGCACAGTTTGGATGCACACGTCGTGCAGAACTAAGTTGAAGCAGCCGGTCAAAACTGATTGAAGTGTCTGGAAGACAGCAGTACGTTATACGCATGACATCAACAACCATGACAACGCACGAGCCGGCCAATGATAGTGCAATACGTCATTTTGAATATTTATTTTCTCATGAATGTTTAGTTTATTTCAATGGATACTTCAAATACGTCCAAAGATTGATCATTGCAACAGCGATCGTGCATGGCCTAGTGGTTAAAAGTCTCGTGTTTCAAGCAAGCGTCCGAGGTTCAAATCTCGATGAAGTAAGTGACTGATTAATAAATAGGAATAAAGGAAAGAAGAGGGTGAGAGTAGAGGAGGGAAAGTGGAGGAAATAACCATAAAATGTGGAACTTTTGGCGCTTGAAAAAAGTGGTGATCCAGTACGGAAATTTTTCCCTACATTATCGTCATCATCGTTGGGCTGCAATTTGCAGGCAACCACAATTTGAAAAACCGAATTTAAAAGCCAGAGTAAACATTCATCAAATCAATGGGAAAAATAGTGTACAATGATGTAAAATTAACACTGATTGTAACTGGACAGTTGCCATCTTCTTCCATGCGCTGTGATCACTGGCTAGGTGGGTTATCTGCCTTGTTCTTGTTGCTATACCCTACGAAAAACTTCACCAATTACAACAAGAAAATGCCCCACATTATTGCATGGACATTCCTATAGTTAGGGATGAGAAGCCACACACTCCCAAGGAACGCTGCGCTAATCCGCTGATACAAGTGGGTAATTCCGATTCAAAATTACAAGCACCATAACCTCAAATGTGGTATCAAATTAAAGGGAACAACAATACCTTGTAAAAAAAATAATAGTTTTTCAGCTATTTTCTTTTTCTCAGAACTATAGCTCTTTGTCTAGAGTATGACTGGTTTTTGTTGTGATCGTTTCGTCCACAGCACCCAGTGTACTGCGTGAATGTTGTGGGCACCCAGAATGCACACAACTTGATCAGCGTATCAACTGATGGCAAGATGTGTTCCTGGAGTCTGGATATGCTCTCACAACCTCAGGTAAATCTCGTAAAATAATAATCATGTTACAAATATCTAAAAGTGCATTATAATTACTACCCCTGTTCCTCAAGCCATGATATCATTTTTTAATGCAGCAGTTATGCAATCTGGTCTCTACAAACAGATACCCATATATTCCTGGATGCAATTGAGAGATGCAATTGTAGTAAAACATCTTGCCCAAGAACACAAACATCCCGATCCTCATGAGTATGGTTCCCCAAACAACATTATCTGCAATGGCATACTTAGTAGTGGAGGAGCTAACCCTAGGGTATCAGTTAATAGTACTACGTACCAGCTTGGAACGTGCGCATCATGCGTCAGAAAGTTTTCCACAAGTACTGTTTTTATTTCCTTGACACATTGGAACATAGACCAATAGGAGAAGTACGTTTGGCTCATGAATATGCATGAGTATACTGCTTGTACTATCAGTCGTGCCAAATCCAAAATAATAGTCTTCTTTCCATGCTTTTGGAAAACTTTAAAAAAAACCAACAGAACATCAGTTCAACATATGCATTTGTTTGTAACTCGTGCTTCAATCTGTTCTTTTGGTGATTTTTTTTCTCACCATAACAGGACAGCATGGAGCTACATTACAAACAGTCCAAGTCAGTGGCTGTGACCAGCATGACATTCCCCAGCAATGACGTCAATAACTTTGTGGTTGGCAGTGAGGATGGGTCTGTCTACACGGCATGCAGACACGGAAGGTAAGATAACGGGAAAATTGTTGCCTCTATTAACCATTTATTGAAGATAGCTTAAAGTAACTGTACCTATTTTTTTCATTGTTTTTTCCTCCAACAACTTCAACTGACATCTCCTCAATGCAAAGTTTCGTCATGCCAGATACACACATATATACTTATGAAAAAATGAGTGTGTATGGCCATGAGAGGTTGTGACCCAACTTCTGATTTTCAAGTAAGGATACAAGTAGCCCTTCCAGTTCCAGGTCCGACAGATCAAGTCGTCGGGTGCCCAGCAGAAGGGCATATGAGCGTTCTAACGCAAAAATCATTTTTACGAAAATTGCATTGAAAGGTTCCATTGTTCCTCCGCGCGCATCATGAATCCAATGTTCTCCCACAGGTAATGTAAATCGTACGAATTTGAAATTTGTTTACGTATGAATCATAAAATTTGGAGCAACTTGTATTAATATCTGACCAAAATGTTTGCATTTCATTAAAATAGGAGCAGTTTTTTTGCACGTGACCTTTTGCTGGGAACATTTTGGTGATTGCGCGCTATTGCATAAGGGCATATGCACATATGCCCTTCTGCCGGGCACACGACAAAGTTGTAACTGATTCAAATAATTCAAAAAGATGATTAGACAGTTCTGAATAAACAATGAAGAGGTAGCAAATTAACACATATACTTGTTCGGTAGTTTGTGGGGACTAGTACTACACATGAGTTGTCCCAAGGTGCTATGGGGACCGAAGACGCTGTGGGGACAGCAGAAAGTCCCCATAACTCGGTCCTAATTTGCCTAACAATAAAACTTCCCCATAATGCGGTGATGGCCCGCCCTTTCTTACTGATTCACTGCCCAATGGGCTTGCTTAGGCCAAAAAAAAAAAAATAGTCGGTCTCTGGTCAGCGCGCGCGTCGTTTTTAATCATGCACGTCAATCCTTTTTTTTTTCCAAAATGTTCCGCGGTAGCTCCAACAACGCCCTCTACTGCCGCTCCTCCTCAATTTGTTTTTACCAAAGAGCACCAAGGATCGGGAAATTGCACCAAGGCAAATAATCGTGGGCACCAAGGCAAATTATGGAGGACACCAATGTACATGAGCACACCAAAACAAGCAAAATAGTACCCCACCTTGTCTGTACAATCCAAGCTTGGAAAAAAAAAGCCGCGTTGCCGCATCAATTCCGAAACTTTGGTCTGACCAGAGACCAAGTATTTTTTTTTTTGGCTTTATATACATTTTGCCTGTTTTTGGTCAACCGAATGTTTCCAGATCTTCTCAAAGAAAATTTATATTCGTTATATGTAAATGAAGCCGTGACAACATATTTTAAATAGTGAATTTCACATTTAATTTGTGCATTATATTTTTAAGTTGGAAATCTTATACCCATCCCTTGTTGACAGTAATGTTTTGATGTAGGTGTTTTGTGATTGATTTTCTCCCACAGTAAGGCCGGTATTAACGAAGCGTATGAGGCACACCAGGGTCCAGTGACAGGCATTGACTGCCATCACGTCCAAGGACAGTTGGACTTCTCTCATCTCTTCCTGTCCTCGTCGTTTGATTGGACCATCAAACTATGGAGCCTTAAAGTGAGTAGTCTGGAGTTGTTGTTGAACCCTCGCGAGTCCATCACAAGGCCTCCAGTCCCAAACCAAGTCACAAGCTATTCAAATGAATTGTGATGAGGGAATCGCCATGTTACTGTTCATCAGTCTTATGTCAGGCATTCTGTAAATGTGGAGTCCACTTTTGTTCCTGTCCCTGTTACATCTGACATCCATGATTTTATAATTACGATGCTCTCCTTATGAGATGGAATTTTGCGTTGGGATGATATAAATCAAATTAGGTTTTGCCCTTCACCGACATTTAAACACTGTATACTCAGTGTGTTACCTCCCGAGTGAAAGTTGGAAAACATCACTTGGGTGGGACTCAAACCCGTGAGCTCCTGCTTTCTAGTGCAGATGTCTTACCACTCGACCACTGAGCTAATAGGATCGGTTGGCTGGTTCAAATCTGATGTACATAGCAGCGGGTACCGTATAAACTATTATAAGATGGAATTTTGCGTCCTTAACCCTAACTCCCTAGGCCTTTTTGCTACGATGTAGCCTCAATCCTGCAAAATCCTCCAATTGGCCTCGTGGAAAAATAGCATATAGCCTGAATCCTGCCAATTCCTCCATTATTTCCTGAATATGGTCCGTGGAGGGGTGAGCACTGCCTGAATCCTGCAAAAACCTGCAGCAGTGACTGTCGATATGTTGAGGCTTGGCCAGTGACATCCTGGAGCAGTACGGAGGATTTCAAGCATAATCCAGGCCTATATTTATGCATGGCTGAGCAAAAACAACACAAGGTCCGGCCCAAGACCTTGACAAAATTCGTCCTACGAAATCAGTAACACACTTTTGCCATGTAACCTCAATCCTCCAAATTCCTCCACTTTGGCAAAGACGATTTTGAAGGATTTGGGGCGGTTAGGGTTAATGCAGTTGTCTTCCAAGTGTGCTTACGATTTAGCAAACTACCAACCAAAAAAAATATTAACAATTTGAAGTCATTCTTAATGATACTTGAATAATAAATTACAAAGTACCAGGGTAACAGGGAATGTCCCACTTTGGACCCTTGATTTAAAGAATGGCCCATGTAGCCGTATGAGCTGTCAATTGAAACTCAAGTCACTATTACGTCTAGTAAAATCCACATAAATCATCAGGCAATACAAATAAATTATAAGTAGTTTGGTTGCGGTACCGGCTTCAAGGTCATGAAACGGCTAAGATCGAGTAAGCAAAAGGTTTTGGGTTCGAGTTCTCTCGAGTAAACTTGTGAATTTTTTTGTGTGCAAACTGGACAATACTGAGTATATAGGGTTCATAAAATACGTCGGCGAAGGGCAAAACGAAATATTGAATTTACGTCACCCCGACGGAAATTCCGTCTTATAACGAAATTAGAGCTAGCATTGAAACACGGATTCGGATAGAAAACTCTTGTTGTTAAAACAACTTGAGTTTAATAGACCATCCTTTTTTGCAGTCTAAAGCCACTCTCTATAAGTTTGGAACAGATTCGCTGATTAATTATGCAAGACAACCGCATCTTGACTTGTAGGTTTTGACCAATCAGTGGGCGCTTTCTGTGTCGGGTCGTGTCATTCACCTTTGTCGTGTCTAGACATGGATAAAAAAAGAAACGCTAGACACAGCAACAAAGGCTGTGGTCACGCGCTATTATGTTACGCCACAAGTCGACTCCGATTGGCTGAGGCGCAAGATCGCAGAATTTTTTCTTTTGATGTAATGTGCTATATAAGAATGCATTATTATTATTATAAATCTGCATGCTTTGACATATCGGATGTTATACAGGAGACTTAGCTCCGTGGATAATGGGTGATTCTCAGACTAGCCTTTTTGTTAGTAAATATGTTTTGAAAAGGTCAGAAAATGTGTGATGTCCAACAGTAATTTTACCCTCGTCATCTTTAAGGTACACCACCTTTATTGTTTTTTGTTTTGATTTTTGTTCTCCGTAGCAATCCAAGCCACTGTACTCGTTTGAGGACAACAGCGACTACGTGTATGATGTGCAGTGGTCCCCGGTCCACCCTGCCTTGTTTGCTACCGTGGATGGAATGGGCAAGCTGGACCTGTGGAATCTCAATAACGAGACAGAGGTAAAACAAACATTCACTTTATTGTCAAGTTAGGTGGAGTGCCATGGCCTTGTGGTCTGGAGCATTGAATTTGTGGTCTGCGGGTAATTCTGCAGGTTGTGGGTTGGAGTCCAGCCTGGGGTCATGGTGCGTGTGCCCTTGGCAAAGCACTTTGTCACTCATTGCTTCTCCCCATCTTAAACAGAGTGTTTAAAACGGGCCAAGCACACATTTATTCCCTTATTAATTATTAGTATTGTGAATACTGATGAGTGTGAGAATGTCCCATATACGGTGAACACTATCCCTTGATTTCAAACTTGAAATATTCTTTGAACGTTATAAATTGTATTGAGGATATGCAGACGACGTCCCTGGAAAACTTAGTCTGTCGGCCAGTATAACCAAACACACTTTCTACATGTCTACCATCAGAAGACAATTGATAGCCACGTGACTGCATTCCTCTTAAAGAGGTTGTGGAATGCTTGAAGACATTTCCGTCATTTTTTGGGTATATGTAGCCTAAGGTGTGATGAAATAAAAACGACTATTGTTTCTGTCATGAAATGAGTACAAAGGTTACTTTTGAGAGCTATTTTTCAGGTCCTGTTTCGACCAGAACGTGCAATTTGTTTAAAAGTTGTCGTTGCGGACAGCAAACAAAAGACAGTAAATCATGACGTAATAAACAGGACTCGTTTATGCTACTCTGCATCGGGAGTCCTGTTTATTACGTCACGATTTACTGTGTTTTGTTTGCTGCCCGCAATGACGACTTTTACACAAATTGCACGTTCGGGTCGAAACAGGCATGACAGGACCTGAAAAATAGCTCTCAAAAGTAACCTTTGTACTCATTTCATGACAGAAACAATAGTCGTTTTTATTTCATCACACCTTAGGCTACATATACCCGAAAAATGACGGAAATGTCTTCGAGCATTCCACAACCACTTTAAGCCAGTGAAACAAAAAAACAAGCAAAATTTAAGACTTGTAGGTATAAGTATGATGGGGCATGCCACCTAATCTTGTTATACCTCTGTCTTGAACACTGTATTTTCATTGGCCTTGAACGATCATGTGTTGGGTTTATAAAAAGTCATGGCACACGGCCCTGTGGGATATCACGTACATGATATCCCACAGGGAGTGTGCTATGACTTTGTACGTATGTTACGTATGGTGTGAAATGCTTGTATCATTGGTACCCACGCTATTTTCACCATGTTTTCACACATGAGTGGGAGCAGTGAACTAGCAGACGATCAGCGGTTTCGAGCAAGCAACATGCATGTGAGTTAATAATCAAAATCCAAAGAATCCAAGACAGAGGTATCACAAAACAATTGTTGACTGCTGTGATGTGGGATATAACATTTTGAACACCCTCGCCCGAGGCAAATATGCACCCTCGGGTGTTTAAAACGTCATATCCCACATCACGGCAGTCAACAATACTGCAGTAGCGGCATTGTATTTTTGCAGAATATGTAATGGAATAATTAGATATAAGGCCAAAAAAAAAATTGTCGGTCTCTGGTCAGCGCGCGCGTCAATTTTAATCATGCGCGTCAATCCTTTTTTTTTTCAAAATTGTTCGCGGTAGCTCCAGCAGCGCCCTCTATTGCCGCACCTCCTCAAATTTTTGTACCAAGGAGCACCAAGGAATGGGAAATTGCACCAGGGGAAATGATCGAAAGCACCAAGGCAAATTATGGAGGACACCAATGTACATGAGGACACAAAAAAAGCAAAAATAGTACCCCACCTTGTCTGTACAATCCAAGCTTGAAAAAAAAAAGAAGAAGAAAATAAAGAAAACGCGTTGCCGCATCAATTCCGGAACTTTGGTCTGACCAGAGACCTAGTATTTTTTTTTTTTGGCCTAAGATCAATTGTTGTAACATCACGAGACTTGGTTCAGAAGTACAGGCTCATCAATCCACGTTTTCGTCTTTATCATCCATCGTGATTTTCCTTTGATGATTTTCTTCATTTTGTTGTGTGGTTGACAGGTGCCAACGGCCAGTGTGACTCTGGACGGACAGCCTGCAGCAAACCGTGTGCGCTGGTCTCATAACGGCCAGCAGATTGCAGCCGGAGACGCGGAGGGGAGGGTCTTTGTCTACGATGTGGGGGAGGTAAGGCACCAGACATGACAATAAAGAACCAGTCTACTGCACGTAGTAACAGCAGAGGGCGCTCTGTTGTCTACTTATGAAAGTGAAAAATGTGACGTGGGCGGGGCTTATGATCAAATACAGAGGGGTCCATTATCTCCATTTCTGTACAAATGTTTGTGGGTTTTTTTTCAACTCACTTTATTTTTGACTGATTTATCACTACCTTAATTCATGAAATTCCTCAGAATGGGTTTTTGTTTGGTCCTAGGTCTTCTTTATAACTTCTATTGATAAGAAAAGATTGAGTCATTAAGGGCACACCCCAGTAAATAGGCCCAAAATCCGTCCGCAGAGCTCACGAATAAAAGTTATATTCTATAATAGAGAGTTCTGAGAGCCATAGAGTTGGGGAATTGTAGACAAATGGCACTGTACTTCTGGCCTGGACTTGTGGCTTCCAATTCTGAGCACTTTAGATGCAATTGGGTCCGAAAGTGGCACTATTTAGCCATGTTGTGGAGGGATCCTTTTTCAAAATGGCTGCTTTTCCAGTTTGGGAAGCATCATTTGTTTTAGGGATGGTGGTCTTCGCGTGAGAATTTCTCCAAAAAAAGTCAAAGGTCAACCCACCAAAACTTGAAAAGAAAATGAAAGATGACATGTTGATGATAAATTTTCTGTCAGCCTGAACACCTGTTTTTATACTAGGGTTCACCCTTAAGCCCTGCCCCATGACGTTTTGACCAATCACAGCTGTGATTTTTTGTGTGTGAAAATTCCAACTTTGACGCGCTGGCGCAAAACACACGCGGCTGGAACATGCAGAGCGGCAAATGGGGATCTACCCACAGGCGCACTGGGTGGAGCCCATTGGCATGGCCGTGAATCTTGTTGTGATGTTTGTTGGTCCCAGAGGGCAGTGTGTAGTCCTCTTTGAACCTGACTGACTGACTCACTGTCAGTGGTGAATTAGGCTTGCTTAACCCCTTTAAACTCAGCCCTAATTTGGAGGGTTTTTTGACTAAGTTAAATTCTTGCACCCGTTTCAGTAGTATTCTTTATTATGTCTGGGTAACTTATATACCATCTGAAAGTTTGTGAGCTTGGCAATAAAACATTTTAAATAAAAGATCCAAGTATGACCCCCCGTCTCAATGGCGGCCATTTAAAAAAAAAACATTTTGGGTTGTTTTAATCCTTTTTTGTTGATTTATGGCCAAAAATGTATGTAAATGCATTGCTACAAAATACAATTCTTGTTTCATGAGATTTTTTTTGGAAAATTTTGATTGCCGGCAATCAATTTTACACAGGGCTGTTTTGAAAGGGTTAAGTCACCTTGGCCCAAGAGTTTGAAACAGGATTTTCCGATAACTCCAACGAATGGGCAAAATATGGCCCATCGTGTAGGCTAACATGCTTTAAAAGATTTCCGCTAATTAGCCATTTTCAATCAATGGAATTGTGCACTCTGGGACAGCTTTACTAGGCTGGCCTCGTCCTGTTTCACAAAACGCCCTGTAGCAGCCTTAGCACACTCCCAAGAGCAACCAATGTCCAATGCCTCGGTCCACAGGTACTGCTTTCAGTTTCTACTAACATATCAAACTAACAACAGTCGAGCATGTTTTCATACCACATAGGTTTGACCTCGAAAAAATTAAATTGATGCTTTTATGTTCTGTTCAATTATTCTGAGAGCTACTGTGAGGTTTCTTTTTATTGATTGTGAACCCATTTCACAAGCACCTGAACTACATTGTATGAGATTGTATTTATTAAGTATTCACTGAAGGATACATACAAATCATTGAGTGTTTCTGTGGTTTTTGAGGCACATGGGTTAAAGGTAGAGAAGATCATTTGTCATTTGTGCATTTTTTCCTTTGAAACAACAACAGTGTTCCAAATCAATTCAATTCAATTCAATTCGATGAACATTTATTTCCATAATGCCGCAACTTTATAAAACAATCATTAAGATTATACATGTAGATCTTATGGATAAGAAAGAACGAACAATAAATCAATAGGCAATTATGGAGGCATTTTCTGAAGAGAAGGGTGCTTAACAACTACCCTGATGAACTTTTAGCTCAGTGAATGCTGTATATTCCAAGAAAACAATATTGTAGGATCTTGGTTTGCCGAGTCATGATTTGAAATGTGCCAGCAATCAGCTTCTGGGACACATGTCACCCACTGAACCGAAGAATTATAGCAACCATGCGCCTGTGTGCATCATGTCTACATTTGCGCGCACCCATTTACGGCTTCGCTGAATTAAAAATGAAAATTCCAAAAATGACAGCATGCCAGAAAGCATTTTTTTACAGGGAGGTTTAGTGCCGTTACTATCTTTAAACCAAGTATGCATTTCAACGATTATTTCCTCACTTACTTTTTGGATAACTGCGAATGATATACTCTACCTTTAAAGAAAGTCACTAGATAAGTGTTTCTTGTTTTATTTTCCCCGACAGAGTCTTGCCACACCCAGACACGATGAGTGGTCTCGGTTTGTCCGCACGCTAGCTGACATCAAGGCAGTGACTGCAGACGCTGAGGAGGATGACCTATCTAGATAAATGGAATAGCCCAACTCATGAATATGCATGAGGCATAGTCAGCCAATGACACTTTGCTTGCTTTTTAGGACAGCGTATTCTATCAAGATAAATGGAATATGCATAATAATTGGAATACCCTGTTAGGGCCTGTTTCACGAATAGATGCATAATAAATGGAATATCCCGGGTCATGAATATGCATGATGAATGCATACCCAGGTTCATAAATATGCATGAGATAATATCAGCCAATGACAATTCGCTGGCATTAGCACAATGGTTTGCCCTACTTGGTAGGTTTTGAAAAATACTGAAAGGCACAGCACAATGCACCAGGCATAAAAGTTTTACTTGGATCAGCTAATTGCTTCATTGCTTCCTTCCACGTTTGTCATGAAAAACAGAATAGAAACAAACTTTAGAAAGTCTGGTGCAGCTAGAAATTTCCTAATTTGTTGATGCTCCTATGAACTAGATGCCATTGGTTTTTAGTAAATACAGAAAAATGCAATTTCGTGAAGTAATCCTCTTTTCCATCACCCAGTTTTAAATTATTACATTTTATGTAAATTTTCATCCATGTATGGCTATTGACCTATCGCCGTTTGCGAGTTAGCCACGCCCCTTAGACAACCCTATGGAACTGTTGTACGTTTTTTGGTTTTGTTTTGTCTCAGAATTTGCGCGTTCCGCGTTCATTTGTACATCATGTAATTGGACAATATTTCACAAGCTGCATTGACGCAATTCTACCGCGATAGGTCAATTTAGATTAGTCCTGAATTATTTTTAATTATTATTTTCATAGCCTGTGGGTGATCTTATTTTTTTCGTCCCTCCATTTCAGTCAGAGACAAATTAGTGCTGTGATGGTAATCTAAGTAGAAGTCATTCAGTACAGATAACTGACCAACTTTAGAATAGAAACTCGGACTTTGAACTACTTGTCCACTTCTGCCCAACAAGACAAGATCATGTAGTTGAATTCAATGGGTACTGTCGATCTTATCTGTCAAGTAGTTTGTTTGGATTGGATCTTGTTAAGCGGTCCTCCTGTTTGCTATACAGTCCTGTAATTTGTGGGTGATTTGGGTCATTGAGTCAACGCATCAGGAGTTAACTCTGTCACACGTTGTTATAAAAACAGGGAAACAAGATTAGGGTTTACCTGTTCAGCTGAGGTCAAAAAGTCTTGGTTTGGGTCATTATTTACACTCGGTGACTCGGTCAGTCGGGGAGGCAGTCAGTCGGCCAGTCAGTAGGTCAGTCAGTGACTCAGTAAGAGGGCTGTAAGCTGGACCTTCGGTTCCATCAAAAACAACCCTAATTACAGTTATTTCTATTTCTAGTCTATGTATAGCGGTCACAGTAAATGTATTGACATGCTTCCGAATCTTGTATTAATTTGCAAGAAATTGCATGGAACATTCAATCCTTGCTGTCCAATTTGAAATATTTTCAAAATGACGGATGTCCTAGTGGCAGCGTAGTTTCACAAAACTAATATTGAAGGAAGAATGTAGTTTATTTATATTATAGTGAACGTGTTTGATAAATACAAACACAAGCCAAAATTGTGTGCATCATAATGATCGAAGTTGATGGTAACAAAAACAAAAAAATGATAACAATGAATCAAACTTGATAATACAAGAGCAAAATATTTGTCGTGTGTACTGTCTGTGAAGTTTCTTATGCGCATGTGCTTCATCAAAATTAAATTACTAAAAAATACTTAAAAGCCTTTGGGTGAAATTCTCTAACCAATAGTTGTCTCAAAATCCTGTCATATTTTGGTTTTCAATTATTTTTGGGTATGGTCCATAATTCTTGCCATTTATTTGGGTAAAAAGCACCTTATACATTTCATTTTCAGATTTTTGCAAAATGTATTTACACTCCAGAAAAAGTTGTTTTAAGTTTCATGTGAGAAGTATTTTTTTTCTTACAAAAATTGAGTTTAGTTTCGTAAAACATGTTCATTGTCATTTACAGATTCATAACTGTCTTTGCATTTGGGATTTGTTTAGAAATTTATTTTCTTGAATTTTCGTTAAATTATGGTAAATTGAAATGGCTAAATGCAACATTAATTTTGACAACTTGTTCACAGCTTTTGGGTTAAGTATTATCCTTTCGGTTTTATCTCAAATTTTGGATGACATTCAAGCCAAATTTCTTCAAATTTTGCATTGGCTGTAAAATGCAGAAATACTGTCAACATTATATAAAACTCCTGGAAAATAATTGAAATTTATCATATACTTATGGGGAAGTACACTTTTTAAAAAAGAACTGTTACTGAATAACAACAGTGGAATTACAAAAGGTTCGATTTATTTTCAATCATGTCTTAGATTTCATAGAATTCATTAGTTCATTATGGGGTTGATTTAAAGACCTTTGCATGCTGGTATTTATGGTTGTATATTTTAAGTTTTGGCAGTTTTATTAAATGTCCAAAGGAAACGCTGTTGTGTTTTCAGACGTATGTTTTATTGCTATTTGTCTCAATAGAGCCTTTGCATTCTGAAACCCTCGCTGGGGTTTTTGTTATTTTTAATTCAGTATCAATACATGTACATGTGGTCTACCCATGTGTTTACATGTTAAAAGCGCAAGAATCTAAGATGGCTCCAACGCAAAAGATCTATACGCCAGTGTTGCAAATTGATATTTGTCTTGCTTAGAATTTGACCGTGAGTGCCTTGTTCCATGGCAGAATATGTCACATTTTATCAAGGCTGTGATGACCTCAGAAAAAAAGAATTTTAGAAATCTGACAATTTGTTCAATTTTGTTTTATAAGTTTGATTATTCTGTCTCTTTCCACCTTTATGCTTTTCGAAATTTATTTTGAGTCGAGAACTGTATAATATCTTCAGATAATTTAAACTTTAACAAAGTTATGCGGCTTGACATTGCAAACTTGACAAATTCTTCTTCAGAGGCTAAATGACGAAGGTGCAAGAAACAAACATGTAGGGACTCGCCATGTTTGTTGCTTGTACCCTCGCCATTTAGCCTCTATGGAAGAACTTGTTAAGTTCTCAACGTCGGGCCGCATTCATTTTTTAGATTTGTATATTTCAGGTCAACCCACTCGGTAAGCAGTTTGCAGCAATCCTATTAATTTTCATAACTTAAACCTGAAATGTTTGTTGTCGAAGATAGCTGTATGCATTTCAGGCAACTGAGAACATTAAATGCAGTGATGTGATGAAAATGAGTGGTTAAAGGTAAGAGTATACAAATTAGCCTTTAAATATTTTAATATGTTTAACCTGTCCGAAAAACCAGTGCATAAGACGGTCTCATGCTGTTTGCTTCAGTATTTTTCAAAGCTACTCGAGGTTTTTAGATGCAACTACTTTCTTTTTACTTGGACTTTAAATCTGAAAGCCTTGCATGTTGTGACTCAGATTGGAGAAATTAAAGAAGGATTACGAGAATAGTTTTTAGAAAATTTGGAATAGGGAGGAAAGTTGTGGAGTTGAATATCCTTTTTTTTTTAATTTTACTCGTAAAGACCACTCGCATCCCTATGAATAGTGTTTCCAATCCGCCTAGTCAAACTGCCTGGATAAGGTTTCATAACTGTACAGTACTTCTGCTATTTTAAAGTTTCCGGACATTAGTTCCAGCACCCAAATTCTTGTTCCAACATTTTTGGGTGATTATCCTGCAATTACCGACAGTACTTTGTACCATTTGGGCGGTAATTCCCATTTTTTATCAGTCATCATGTCAATGATTAACCTACCTCCCAAGTTTTCTGTTATGCGTTTTTGCCCTTTTTTTTTCAGCAAACTGCTATCAAGAAAACTTTGTCCTCGGCCATTAGGGAGTACACCAGTGCCAGGCATCGCTAAACAAGGAAAGACAAAAGAAAAGAACCGAGCGAGCCAACTTGGTGCGGAAATTAGAATCACATCTGGGTTTTGCTGCCGGTGATGAGTGCCGTTTCCATATAGTGGGCTATTTCTGTGATGCTTTCTTGAGACGATGCTGCGACTAAGTGTCATTTTGCTCCTGTGCACCATTGGTAAGTTCATAAATTGTAAAAACTACTCAGAATTATCTGAAAAAGGTTGTTTTTTCTCAGGACGATACTAAAACTGCATGGGACATTCCGGACAAACATTCTTGAACACAGACCTGCCCAGCAGAAAATATTGCTTAGAAAATGTAATTGTGAAGTATAACTCGACCAGAAACAGTCACAGGAAGTATACATAACAGGGCATTATTACTGGGAAACTGTTTTGCCTATTGCTACAAATATTTATGCATTTAAAATGTTTTAGGGAAAGAATATTGCAACCCGACGCCACTTCAGCTGTCGTGTACAAGGTCTATGGAGAGTCAAGAAAATTGTCTTAAGTATTTCCTAACAAAATGGGAAATGTTTCTCAGTCCCAGATTCATGTCTTGTCATCATTTTTGCAATGAATGAACTTCATTGAGATGATATATGAAGAAAAAAAGTGGCATCAGGTTGCAACATTCTTTCCAATTTTAATTAATTCGAAATTTGTTTTCTTTCCTTGGGTCTTGCTGAACTTAAAAGTTATTGACATTATATTTTAACCCCAAAATAGTCTTTGAATAAAAGTAGCAGCTGACGAGGAAAGGAACTATAATTTTTTAAAAGAATGTTGCTTGAGCATTTTCTTTTTTTTTGGAGGGGCAGGTGTTTTTTTTTTAATCTTTTAAATGTCTGGTCTCTCTATAAGACTTTCTTCGAGTTGCATTCAAACTACAAAGAATAACAAGTTAATACGTTGAAGATATGGGTTCTTTCTGCCTTTTCTCTCCAGTATACATTCACTTCTGTGGCAGAGTATCTTTTCAACTATATCATGATCATTTAAAAAAAAAAAAAGGGAATTCAAAACCATTTGCCTGCATATGTGTTCTTGAAATTGGTCAACAGTGGCTAACTTAAGCAAAAACTTAATTCATAATGTTAATTATTTTTGGCTTTAAACCCTTGAAAATTAAAGTCGTTTTCCCAGTGCTCTTCAATAAATTCCACTTTATTCTTATTATAACTTTCAACTTGTATGTTTTATTCCAATAAAAAAATACTGCTTTTTTTCCCTTCTTTTTTTAGAGGGGTCTGCAATCCTTGTGAGCAGACTGGTTCCCGGTCCGTAAATTATCAATACTGATTATGGGGCGGGAACCAGCCTACCCCGTGAGAACAGAACTATTGTCAGGCCGCAAGTAATGCCAAATTTGCAAAGTACTAATTCAGTGACTATTAATGTGGGCCATTTTTGGGGGGTCGATGGCTCATTTGAAAATGAATAACGTATTGCTAAAAAAAATACCAATTGAAAAAAGGAATCTAATTTTCATGATGAAACACGAAAAATACGACTTCAACGAATGCAACTTTAGAAATCTTACGATAAGATGAGTTGTAATTCTCTGTGGTTCTGTTTTCTTTATAAGAACATCCACAAGTCTTGTGGCCACATTTGTGTTCTTCTTGTTTGCAAACTTGGCCTGAGCAATCTAGGCGTGGATCTAATTGACTCGCCGAGGGAAAAGTCCAAGGGGTGTGACCACAAAATAATCATAAAAAGTAAACAAAACCTTAGCCTCATTCAAAATATTGCACAAATAAACGATACAGCTGAATAATTTTGAAATATTTGTTTACTTTTGTACTGTAAGTGGTTAAGATTAGTGGTCTGTAAACCCATTTTGGTTGACTACAAGTATTCAGTTTCCTAATCAAGATCTTAAGATTAAAAAGAAATAAGACATGTTTTAGGCCAAAAAAAAGGTCTCCGGTTTCTGGTATGCGCGCGCGTCGCCGTAGCCATGCACATCGGCAAAATGAAAGAAAAAAAAAATTCAATGTAAGATGATGTCTCAAAACCGCCAAACTCACTGGTTTGACTGGAATCCTGCTGCTGTACAATTTTGACATGTTTTTAGATGGGGTTACGACCGAGTGTCTTTATGTGGCCTCTCTGGACTCCCATATATTTTGCACTAAATTTAGTCGGGCACCATTTGCAGTCATCAGCCGACATTTGAAGTAAAAAAAAGCTGCAAAAACTGCAAAAGATTAAATAGTTGGAAAAAAAATGAAAATGGTATTAAAAGAAAGAAAAACAAATCCAAACTAAAAATATTGGTAGAAGATCAAGCAATTTTCAAATTTTTCAAAATGGCCGCCATTGGTTGTTGTTCTACTTATATTTTTGTCAAAGAACAAATCTGTGACGGCCCTATAGCCAAACATCTTTCTCATGACATACTCTGACTGTGTGCCAAATGCCATGCTTGTATGATCAAAGGCACAATCCCATCACCTATCTGCCATACTATTCAATCAAATCACAGTGTCCTAGTTTTGCCCAATGTCCTATCTGGGATTTCGGCTCCCAATCCCAGTGCAACTTTTTTTTTTTTTTTTGGGTCTTCTTTTTCACAAATATCCATCTTTTAATTGCAGTTCAGGTGCAGGGAACTTGCCCAGACGATTACTCCCAGTTCTCTGGTACATCAAAATGCTTTGCCTTGAAACCCACTGGGGCTGCACAAACCAGGGTAACATGGGAAGAAGCATCCACCCTGTGCGCCCAAGATGGAGCCACTCTTGCCTCTATCCACAGTCTTAATGACCAAGGTAACATGTTGTGCTGTTTAGTGGACTTGTAATGCTCAGTTTCCTTAAAATCTGTACACTATATTTGGGTCAAAAAAACAGAAAGGTAACCAATGTTTTAGTAATTACAAGGGAAATGATGTCTCGACTGCAATAACTACAATATTTATTAGACCACTTCATGGGCGTCGCGAGGG